>PVJX010014678.1:0-44307 GCA_004027295.1 Dolichotis patagonum | reverse complement strand
AATGAACTCCCCTCCCCCCAAAAAAGAAAATAAATGAGTTTGGGTTGTAGCCGAAGAGTGGTGTTAGCCTACTATGTGTGAAACCCTGCACACTACAAAAACTTAAATGAAGACAGGCTGAAAGCTGACCTTGCACCACTGTGCCTTACTAGCCCTGGTCCTTGGGGTAAACAGTAATGCTACCTGACTATTAGGTGGGAAGAGTGACTTTTAGTGTCATAAAATGTTATCCGGTTTTGAAAACCGGAGCCTCGGTTTCTTTATCTGGAAAATGGGCACGATATTTACATGACTCCTGTGTTCCTGGGCTTAGGCCTCAACACACTCCTCTCCCCCTGTCCAAGGTCACCTGTGTCGTGCACAATTTCCAGAGCCGGCCCCCCTCTAGCCGAAGGCTCTCTCCCTGGGAGGACCTGGGCCCAGCGCCCACCATGGAAAGCCCCCTCGAAAAGTTAAGTGTGCCCCAGGTAAGGGGGCTGGAGAGGGTGGCGGGTGGAGGGGCCCAAGAGGCAGGAAGTAAGGCAAGAGGTGGGGATGTCGGGGCCGCTGGGGGCGAGGGGTACCCATCTGCGGACCAGGTCCTAGGCAGGGAACGGCCCAGAAGGACGGAGGAGTGTGCCCTCTCCTGTCCCTCTGTCCCTTTGGGACAGCGCTTAGCCACCAAACTCTGCTTTGTCTTTTCCACGGGGCTCTCTGCAGGATGAGCCTCTCTTACCTGGAAAGGCGGGGTCCGGGGGTCCTCTAGCCCCTTCCCTCTGCCTCTCTGTCTCAGGAACCCGAGGCCTGCAGGCCGCATTCGACACCGGCACGGCTCACCCCATCCAGTGAGTGATGGGGAAGGGGGTGCGGGTGGGGGTGGGGAACAAACGGTGGGACTCTCCCATCCCCATGGGCAGCCGCCGGCTAGGGAGCTCCCCCAAGCGCCCTCTGCCACCTGCTGTGCTTTCTAATGTGTCCTCTGACCCCGGACCTCCAGAGCCGCAGAACTGCGCCCGCCGTGGCCACCTGATGCCCAGCTGCGTGTCCTCCAGGGCCCCGGCCATGTGTTCGTCGCCCCGTGTGCCCCGCCCTCGATTGAGGTCTGAGCCGACGCCCCTGCCCCTGCCCCTGCCCCTGCCCCTACCCGCGCCCGCGCCCGCCCCCAGCCAAGGCCCCTCCCCCTCCTCCCCTGGACCTGGGGGGCCGGGCGGGGGCGGGGGGCGCGGCCGGAAGCTGCTGCTGCCCACGCCCCTGCTGCGGGACCTGTACACCCTCGGCGGACTCTACCCCTCCCCCTTCCACCGGGACAACTTCAGCCCCTACCTGTTCGCCAGCCGCGACCACCTGCTGTGAGACCCCACCCACCCGCAATCCGCCCCAGGCCCTCTGCCCCCCGCCACGCGTGTGTGCGCGTGCGTGTGCCATGTGAGTGCCAAAGCCCCCTGCACCCCCAAACCCGCCAGGCCCACGTATCAGGAGGTGGCCGGAAGGGAACCGCGCGAACCCCCGCCTCGCGTGCCTTCCAGGACCAATCTCAGTAGGTGGGCCCGTGCCCCTGTGATTGCCCTTTTAAGGGCCAAAACTTGATCCCATTGGCCACTGCCGAGCCAATGAGAGTCTCCAGTTCTCAGAATCCCCCCCACCAAGGTTGATTCCAGCCAACCGGCGCCTCCCTCTCACTTCTTGACCTCCTCAGACAAGTGGGCAACTCCAGCCGGGTGTTCAGTGTGTGAACGGCGAATAGGAGGCCTTGGCTTTCAGAATTTCTAGAATGGGTGGGTATGATTCCAGTCAATGGGGGACCGCCCGAGACTACGGATGTGCACACCGGAGGAGGGGGTGGGGTCACCCTTTGTCCGCAGGTCCTCGCTCCTCAGACTCCCAGAGCCCAGGTAGCGGGTGGGAGACCCACTGCCCAGTGACAAGGTCCTAGGGGTCCCCCTTCTTTACCCCTGTGTGTACCCTCTCATCCAGTCCCTTCCAGTTCCCTACTTAAGCAGGGCTTGCCCCAGTTGAGGTTTTGGGGTTCAGGGTGCTGTGTCTCCACTTGCCCGTGCCCAGGGCACTCCCCAAACCCTTCTCTTACTAGGGCTGCGGGGAGGGACTCCCCCCACCCCGAACATAGTATCCCCGGTCACCCTGCCCACCCTGCCTGGGCCTCACACAGATGTGCCATCCGGGGGGGCATGGGTAGAGCAGAGGGGCTCCCCTCCCCCGAGCAGCCAAAGGCAGTGGGCAGAAGACACACTGTCCTCCTTCCCTGCCCACTCCTCATCTTTAATAAACACCTGTTTGTAGCAGAAGTCTGGCTGCCTGCCTGCCTCCCCCGGGGCGTGGGCGGCGCCGGCAGCCGCGGGTCTCCGTGGTTGGGGAGCGGCGTGGGGGAGCTGGCGCCGTCTGTCGCTGGGGAGGCAATGTGGGGCCAAGGGAGTCAGGGGTTGGGGTCCACATCCTCGCCCAGCCTTTCTTGGGTGGGGCTTCGGGAAAGTTACCCGCTCTGTGCTGCTGCCGCTGCTTCTGGCATAAGAAGCCCCTCGGACCCCAAATCCACAGCGAGGGACCTCATATGCCTGCATTTCCTGAGGGGCTGTGCGGCTAGTGTTCAGAGGGCAGAAGGGACAGACTGAGGGCGCCCGAGGGGTCTCCACTGGCAGGGGGATACCAAGAGGCACTGGAGACCCCCACGCTGAATGCCTGGCTGCAGAGGTGAGAACAGAGAACGCTTGTGAGCGGGCCCAAGCCCCAGCTGCTGAGAATTCTGCGGAGACTGGGGAGTGGTGGGCAGGGAGCCACAGACACGATGGCTCAGAGGGCTTCAGACAGACCGTTTGCGACCCAGTGTCATCTCGGGACCAGAAAAGGGGAATCTACTACTCTTTCCTTCACACTGTCATTCTTTCATGCCACAAACACTGTAGATACCTAGCATGTCCCAAGTTGCCTTAGTCTCTTCTGGCTGTTACTACAAAATGCTGTAGACTTGGTGCTTTACAAGCCACAGAAGTTTCTTGAAGTTCTGGAGGTTGGGAAGTCCAGGATCAAGGCATTGGCAGATTCGGTGTCTGGTGAGGACATGTTCCTCGTGGACAGCCATCTCTAATCAAATATGGTGGAAGAGTGGAGGAGCTCTCTGGGGCCTCTTTCATAAGGGCACTAATCCAACTCTAAAGGGCCCCACCCTTATGACCTAATCACCTTCCAAAGATCCTGCCTCCCAACGCCATTACCTGTGAGGTGAAGATTGCAGTAGTGAATTTTGTAGAGGGAGGGAAACAAATATTCAGTCCTGGGTACAGGGGCCATGGTTGTGTGCAGACATAAATCGCTGCCCACATTAGTTCACATTATTTTTCCAATAAAACTTTATTTTAAAACAACAGTAGGGGTTTATCTCAACTCACAGGCAATAGTTGATCAATGCCTGCTCTACTGTATTTTTTTATTGGTACATTTTAGAGGTACATACTGATCACATTCATCACAGGGAATATCTCCCCCATCCCATTACCTTCCACCCCCTTTGCCTCCTTATTTAAAAATGCTTTATTTCCATTTTCCCCTTCATATTCTCTTTACTTTTCATGCTCCTTCCCCTCTCTCCTCCCTAGTTCTCCTTCCCATCTGAACACGTTCTTCCTGTTTCTGAATATCTATTACATATTTTGGTCCTTATTTACACTTACGGTGAATTTCCTACACAACGCGGTATTTAAACGTGCATGTTCGTTTTATTTCGCTTAAGAGGATGGTCTCAAGGTCTTTAGCTAGAAATGTCTCAAGCTTATTCTTCCTTATAAAAAATCACGTTTTTAATTGATTCATAAGCTGATGGGAATTCGAATTGTTTCCAAAATTTAGCTGTTGTCACTATGCTGCTGTAAACATGGGTGCACTGTATCGCTGTGGTGTGATGAATGCTTTAAATTCATCAGGAAGATACCAAAGTACCAGTCAACACTCCCACCATCAGTGAAGATGGATTCCCTTTGCCCCACAACCTTGCCAGCACTGGTTATTGGTTGATTCCTTCCTACCAATCCTTTTCTCTGGGATGAGATGAGTGTTGTTTTAATTTGCATCTCGCAAATGACCTGTGATGTTCAGCATTTTTTCATATATTTATTTGCCATTTTTATTTCTCCATCCAAGAAGTGTTTGTTCATTTTCAACACCCATTTGTGGATTGGGCCTTTGAATTTGGGAGAGGATCTGATTTTTTTTAGTTTTATTTTTATATATTCTAGATATTAGTCCTTTTTCTGAGTAACAGCTGGCCAAATCTTTTTCCCACACTGCAGATTTTCTCTTCACTCTGTTGGTGATTTATTTGGCTGTGCAAAAGTTTTTAATAAGATGAGATTCCAATTGTTGATTCTTTGTGATAGTTCCCATGTAACTGGGGTTTTGTTCAGAATCTTTGCTGACACCAATGCCTTCAAGAGTTCTCCTTATTCTATCTTCCAGAAGATTTAGTTTTTCCGTTTTAACATTTAGATCTTTGATCCATTTTGATTTCACTTTAGTGCATAGTGAAAGATATGGGTCCAATTTCAATCTCTGGCATGTGCAAAGCCAGTTTTTCCAGCACCATTTGTTAAAGAACCTTATCTTCCAGTGAAGGTGTTTGGCTCTTTTGTCAAAAATAAAGTGGCCATGTATATTTGAGTTGCTCTCCTTTTTCTAGAAGCTTGAGATTCAACATTAGGTTGTTTATTTGAGCTCATTCTGTTTTTCTCTGATGTTGGAATTCACCACCATAAATTATCTCTTCCTCTTGGATTGTTCCATTTACAAGGATGAAATGACCTTCTTTATCTCTTAATTAGTCTTAACTTGAAATCCACTTTGCAAATAGAATAGCTATCCATGCTTCTTTCTGGGTTCTGTGGCATGGAGTATTGTTTTCCACCCTTTGACTTTCTCTTTGAATTTCTCTTTAATTAATGATTAATAACCACAATCTAGTCTCTATGTTTGAGATTCCACGCTCACACTGGCTCCCTCTGCACATACTTTCAGTGGCATTTGTAATCTCCTGGATGTGTTTTGACCTGTTTCACTGATTCCATTTCTTTCTCAGGTTGGACTTTCATAGTTTCCATCACTGTCCTAAGTGCTTCTGTTTTTTAATCAGTATCTGCTCTAGAGTAACTATCAACGCGCTTTGTCATGATCACCATCTCTTTAGTTATGAGATTATTTCTAATTTAATTTTTTCTAGAGCCTTGTCCATCTGATTTGCTACTTCGGAGAGTCCAGGTGGATGATTTTCAAATGTTTCCACCTCACTGGCCCCTGGGCTTGGCTTTGGTCAGCCGGAGGGCTGGGGTTATATCTTTCTTTTTTTTTTTTTTTTCTGGGGTTATATCTTGCTGAAGCATTTTCTCCTTTTCTCTTTTCTTGTTTAATTTCTGGGTTGATGCATGTAAATTGCTTATGGCCGGTAGCTTTATTGCTAGTATTTAGAACCCTTAGGAAATGACTACTCAGCGGTGTCTGCCAGGTGTAGTTGGCTTTTGGGTTTTGAGTCTTTCAAAATCCTATCTCCTCAATTTACCAGGGATGAGAAGTTGCTGCCTATTTAGCCCAGCTGTTGGTTCTTTGCACTGTACTACCGCATCGCTTATGACCCTTAGGCAATCTAAGTCTTAGCATACCAGGAAGAACAGCTGATTAGCAGCTGGACGTGGTGGCACAGGCCTGTAATCCTAGCACTTGGGAGGCTGAGGCAGGAGGATTGCCATGAGTTTGAGGGTAGCCTGGGCTACATAGTGAGTTCAGGCCAGCCTGAAATACACGGTAAGACCCTGTCTCTAACGGGGAAAAAACTGAGTAGAACAATTACATAACCTTGGGTAAAGCAGTACAACCAGCAACACCAATAGCATCAAACAGAGTCTAGCAAATGACATAGTGTGGTAAATGTTAATTTGCCACCTGGAACTGTTTGAACTAGATTTGTGGCTGGACAGATAAATCTAAAACCAACTAGAAAGTTGGATACAGTAAAGATGCCCTCAGTATGGTGGTTTTACTGTCATGGGAGAAAATTTAAAAGGGATTATTGGGGGGAAATAGAGAAGTAGAAGAAGAGAGAGCTTAGATTTGTTCAGCCTGCAGCGCTCCGAGTGCCTCCTGCCAGCTTGGACTTTACCTTGACCTCCTGACGACTTGAAGTTGGTTCCACCTCATCTTTTTTTTTTTTTTTTTTTTGGTACCGGGGATTGAAAGAAAGAAAGAAAGAAAGAAGAAAGAAAAAGAAAAGATAAAAGAAAAGAAAAGAAAAAAAGAAAGAAAGAAATGCTTTCAAGATGGAACCGGCCATCACCCTCTCCTGGGGACATCTGAACCCAAACAACTCCCCAGTCACTGCAGTCTGCTGCATCCATACTCTGTCCACTGCTGCCTTTCTCCAGGGAGGCCTCTGGGGTTGCCAGCGGTCACAATGCACCTGCAGGTTCAAGCTGCCCCTTCCAGGCAGTGAGGCAGGGCTCAGGGAGAAAGGGCCACTTGCCAACTCCATCTTCCTCGTTGAGGGCTGTCTTTTTGTTCTCCCTGTGGGCTTCAATTCTCACTTCAGATCCGTGGGTGCTGGGGCCCCACCTCCCTCGTTGTTTTCTTCTTCACTTTGTTATGTTCCAGTGTCTGGACACCGAACCTTGGAGAGGTTGTTTCCGTGCTGTTCAGCACTCCAACGCCTCCTAATACCCAAAGGGGCTGGGTGTGGTGGTGCACGTCTGTAATGTCAGCAGACAGGAGGCTGAGGCAGGAGGGTCATGGTGAGTTTGAGTCCAGCCTGAACTGCATCACAAGACTTTGTCTTAAAGAAACAAGTGACACACAATAAAGATAAATAAGCTATTTACAGGGCCACACTCCCAAATGTTACAAAAACTTGCATACCGAAACTATCTCCACACCTCCCTTAGGGTGCAACGTGATCTGAACTGGACGAGGTTAGGTAGAGCTCTTACTTATTTTCCTTGATGTGAATATTGTTTTTTCTGCTGCAGACACCATGTTCAAACTTGGATTGTTACCCCAGATTCCTGTAGGGATGCTATGTAAGTCTTGTTTCAAGGCTTTATTATTTTTTGTTTATTTTTAAATTTTATGTAGAGAAAGAAAAAAATTTAAAAAACAAAATAGAAAAATGAGAAAGAAGTAGAATACATAATTTAAAAAATTAACATCATAAAATCGCTAGTTGATACATTACATATTGTCATCTTAACAATAGTTGTTAAAGTTACAAAATCAGGCTGGGATTTAGCTCAGTGGCTTACGTGCCTGCCTGGCAAGCATGAGGTCATGAGTTCGATCCCTGGTACCAAAAAAAAAAAGTTACAAAATCAAAGAATAAAAAGTGGGGAGACACTCAAACATGACAGTGCAAACTCTTCTATTCAATGATCTAACAGGAACTTAGTAATACGGTCATCTATCTTACACACTATACATACCGTTATATCCTTTAGAGCACTTTCCTTCCCTTTCACTTTCACAATATCTATTATACTTGTTGGATCCCATTATTCTGTCACTTCTTATTATTTTTTGCACTAGAGAGACAATGTGATGTTTACTAATGTGAGTTTACTAATGTGATGTTTACTAATGTTGTTTAGTTCACTAATGAGGATAGTCTCAATTTGCCTCCATGTACCTATAAAGGCCTCAAGGGCATCCTTTTTATAGCCGAATAGTATTCCATTGAATAAAACTACCACTTTTTATTTATTTATATATCTATTTATTTCTTGGGGACAGGGTCTCACTTGTAGTGGAGGCTGGCATCGAACTTGCTTATATACCCCACACTGGCCTTGAACTCACGGCGATCCTCCCACCTCAGCCTCCCAAGTGCTGCAAGTACAGGTGTGTGCCATCTGACATGGCTGTCAGAGGTGTTTTACACACATTGTTTTTGGTTTTATTTGTTTCTTTTTCTTTTTTCGTTTTTTTTTTTTTTTTTTTTGGTAACAGGAATCGAACTGAGGACCTTGCGCTTGCCAGGTAGGCACTGTGCCTCCGAGCTGCATCCCCAGCCCCTGTGTCTGATACCCTATCACCTTTCAAAACTCTGCAAACTTCTGA
Organism: Dolichotis patagonum; assembly: GCA_004027295.1. Lineage (NCBI taxonomy): Eukaryota > Metazoa > Chordata > Mammalia > Rodentia > Caviidae > Dolichotis > Dolichotis patagonum. The sequence goes on along the minus strand of PVJX010014678.1, from coordinate 36,231 downwards.
GTTCTAAACTGTAGAGATCAAGGGTTTACGTAAGGGGTTAGGGCCTCTCCTGTGTGAGATGCTGGTTTGTCAGCAGTGCGAGTCTCACCAGCAAAGGAAGCCTGAAGGCCGTGGGTGTGGGCACAGGTGACACTTTCAAGAGGGCGTCGGGGAGGCTCCCCACGAGATGCACTGGAGGTGGGAAGCGAAGGAGGGAAGGGAGGGGCAGCCAGCACGCATGTCCTGCGTCAGGGCTTTCTCTTGGCCGCCGTGTGCGGGGGGCAGCCGAGAGGTCTGCGTGTGTGGAGCAGACTGAGCGGGAGGGAGACGGAGGGAGACAAAGCTGGGAAGGCGTGGGGCTCACGGAGGTCCTGGGGGTGCAGGGGCTGCAGTCAGAGGACAAACAGGCGCACGGGGCCCCGGCTTGCCCTGCCAGGGCTCTCTCTGTTTCGGCATTCACACACTGAGAACCGTGGTACCTCTTGAATTCGAAGCTACCTCCACTTGGGTCAGGAAAGATTTCAGCACCGCGGACAGAGCCACGGGCCACCAGCCGGCCGCTGTCCGCAGTGCTGCTTTAAAATACAGCCGACAGGGCCTGAGACAGCGCAGCGACAAAGCGCCTGCCTGGCAAGCGCAAGGTCTCGAGTTCGAATCCGGACGCAGATAAAATAAAGTGAAACACGGACGACAAAGGGTAAATAAGCTAGGCCTTGGTTCCAGCAAGGTGAGTGGTAATTGCCGTGGTCTTGCATAAACTGCCGACCCAAGATGGGTACATTAGGTAGAAAAATAAAAATACATAGACATTGTGGGTCTCACAATAGTGTAAACTCGCCGGGCACGGTGGTACATGCCTACAATTCCAGCACTCAGGAGGCTGAGGCAGGACTGCTGTGAGTTTGACGTCAGGCTAGGAAATATTGTGACTTCAGGGCAAGATCTTGTATCAAGAAAAAAAATTCAAAAAACAAAAACAAAAAACTATCATGAACTCAACTCAAACAAAACAGAGTTCTTGCTTAGAAGTCAGAACACACTCATCCCCTATGCAAACCCTTCTTCTGGATTTCCATGGTACTGAAAGCAGAGGCCAGCTGTCTCCCTGGACGCTGAAGGTGTGTCCACCTGGGTGTGTTCCTTAACTCCTCGTCCAAGCACTTTCTCAAATGTCACCTTCCCAGTGAAGAAGCCAATGCCGACCACCCCATCCAAAGCTGCTAAAACAAAACCCCCCGAGTTACAGATGCTAGCCATCCATTCCTACTGAAGGTTTTTGTGAAGTGGTCATTTTCTCTCCTGCTTATTAGGTTTAAAGTTTCCTTCCCCCAGTCACTAGGATGTCGGTTTCATTAGAAGACTTGGTTGTTTGTTCGCTGCTAGGTCATCAGTGCCTAGAACAACTTGGGACACACAGTCCGTGCTCAAAAAATGCTTTGCGGGCTGCAGGGTTAGCTCAGGAGCAGGGCACTTGCTCAGAATGTGCAAGGCCCTGGGTTTGCAAAAGCCCTCGCACTGCAAAATCAAGTATTGAAAAAGCTGAACACAAAATAGAACATTTGTCAAATGGACGAATCTCTTGAGCGTATGCCAATATTACCAAGGAGAGGTGTGAGCTCACCCTGAGCTTTCATTTCCCTGCCCCTTACCCCTGGGTCTGGCCCCACTGACAGCAGCTCCAGTTTGCTCTGGGTCCTTTCTGAAGCACCCACAGCACTGGGGATGGATCTCAGGACATTGGGCATCGAATCCAGGCCTCTCTCACTGAGCTCCATTCTCAGCCTGGAGGTACGTGTGTGTGTATAAGCTTGCATGTATTTTGAGACAGGGTCTTCCTAAATTACTAAGTTCTCCAGGCTGGGGTCAAACTCAGCCCTCCTGCCTCAGCTTCCCGGAGCGCTGGGATGATTGGTGTGTGGCACCATCACAAGCAGCTGAGCCTCTCTGTCTTAAAGCACAGCTCCGTGAAGACATCAAGTCAGCATTCTGAGAAGTCAGAGGAAGAACCATCTTCCAGAGCTACGCCCCACATGGGCATCGCTGCCGAATGTCCTCACTCAGCCTACGGGATGGCACCGACGGGATGGCAGGTGCTGCTGTGCCAGGAGCTAGGGAGATGGCAGGGAACAAAACAGACAAAGATTTTATTCCTGCAGAGCCTGTCTTCTACGGGACAGACATGCCATCAAATGCATGCACCATGTTGACACTGATATTTGGAGAGAAATGCAGGTAAGCAGCTGGGGAGTGCAGGCCACACTGTGGTTCACACCTGGGGTCCCAGCTACTCGGGAGGCAGAATTGCTCGAGCGCAGGAGCTCAGCGCCGGCCTAGGCAACAGAGTGAGACTCCACGTTGCAAAAACAAAACACCCACACCAACAAACGGTGTGCAATTTTGGACACGTGGTCAGGGACAGTCTCTCCACCAGAGACCTAGTGGGGTTTTAAAAATAAACCAAAGGTAATCCAGATGTGGTGGTGCACACCTGTGATCCCAGCACTAGGGAGGCCGAGGCAGGAGGATCATTGCAAATTTGAGGTCAGCCTGGGCTACAAAGTGAGCTCAAGGCCAGCCTGAACTGCATATCGAGACCCTGGCTCAAACAGACAAAAGAAAAAAAAATTAATCAAAGGATTACCTGCGACCTGCTTGCTCTCAGCAAGGAAACGGCAAATGCAAAGGGCCTGAGGTGGGGCTGGGTTTGGCACGGTCCTGTGTAATGGCTTTGTGCTGTGTGTCACTGCTCAGCGCTTATGAACTTACGGAGTTGAATGTAGCATTGGGGATCTGTGGGGCGAGGCTGTGTTTGACAGTGTGGTATGACTGTCTCACAGTGTGAGTGTACAGCTGCGGTCTCGGTCGTGTGTCAGCGTGTTCCAGTGTGTGTTTGTGCAAAGAAAAATGTTGGACTGAGTGAACAGAGGGTGCTTTGTGTCAGGGTAGGGTGGAGCTGCGAGTATACGGATGTGTGAATTTGGGAAATGGAACTTACAGAGAGATGCATGACTTCCTGTGTGTGTGAGTGTGTGTGTGTGTGTGTGTGTGTGCACGGACGCCCAGCTGTGTGAGTGGGTGTACTGGAGGATGCTGTGAACAGTTTTCTAGTCCCACAGGGAGAGAGAAAGCCCAGGAAATCACAGTGCCACCCTACCCCTGGGTCTCCAAGCAACGGCACCACTTGGAAGTTACCAGGAGACAAGGTTGCCAGGGCGACGCAGGCGTGAGTGGCACCTCAGGGGCGAAGTCTGGGTGAGGACACCCAGCTAGTGATCGTGATTACTCACCTCGTTTCTCCCTTTCTTGCAGTTTTCCATCAATACTTCCTTCCTCCCTGTATTGATTTAACGAGAATGTGTTTTAGAAACTTCAGCGTTCGCTGTTCTGAGCCCTGGGGAGACGGAAATAAAATGAGGCAGACAAGGTGCATATTGTATCTGGCTCTCAGTCTCCCAGTCCCTCTTTTTCCTCCCCTGCCTCCTTCCTTGGCTTTGTTCTTCCTCTGCTTAGCACAAGCCATACTCATGAAGACCCCAGACCACCAGCCATAGTAGCACTTGCTTGTAATCCCAGCACTGGGGAGGCTGAGGCAGGAGGATTGCCATGAGTTCAAGGCCAGCCTGGGCTACATAGCGAGGCCCTGTCTCAAAAACCAAACCAAACAAACCAACCCACGCCCCGCTAGGCCAGGGAGGAAGGGGAGGCGTTTTGTTCTTCATATGCATATACCTAAGCCTGTGGCCCCAAACACTTGTGCGATATTCGGATGTGCAGAGCTCTCTGACCTCACAAATGTCTTTGGGTGACACCAGCAACGCCTCACACAAACATGCCTAGCACAACACTCTTCTCATGGGTCCTGCTGGCCTTTAGAGGCCAGCAAACTGAGACTAGGCGACTTTACTGAGTCAGTGATTTGGGCTTACTCCCTCCAGCTCTCAACCCTTATATTTGTTTTCTTAGCTGACAAAAAAAAAAGGTATTCATATTGCTTCCACCAGCACAACTCCTCTAAGGAAGCCCTTCGCCTCTGCCACCAGCCCCGTTTCTGCACAGATTAGATTCTTTAACCATCCAACTGGGGAGGAGCTGGTGAGCTCTACTTTTGATGGACAGTTTCACTGACCAATAGAAAAGCTAACTCAACTGTAACCAATGAGGCCTCCTCTTGGGCGGGACTAAGGCTGGGAACGCGCCACCGATTGGACAGAGGTACGCGGCGAATGGCGGAGGCGCTGAGGCGAGTGCTAAACCAGGGCAGCACGGCCGGGATTGCGGAGAATACGCCTGAGCCCGGACCGCCTTTGTTGCTGCTCGGTGCTCCGGGTTCTGGAAAAACAGCGCTACTATTTGCCGCGGCCCTGGAAGCAGCAGGAGAGGGTCGAGGACCTGTCCTATTCCTGACTCGGAGGCCTCTTCAAAGCCTGCCCCGTGGTACTGCAAGAGCACTCGAGCCTTGGCGGCTCCAGGTACAACAGTGGGGGGGTGGGACTAGAAGTACACCAGCCAGTGGAGGGGCGTGTCGGCGTTTGAGTGACAGGTAGGGAGGCGAATGATGGGGACAGTGGGAGGGTAAGTTTGGACAGCGTGAAGAAGTGGAGTGTGGAATACGCGAGGAACGGGACCGTGCGAAATTTAAGATTGACTGAAGGACTGTCCAATCACGGGGCGGCGTTGGGTAGCGGCGGTGCACAAGGGCGGATTCAGGGTTAAGGAGCAGAACTATAGGCGTATCAGTGGAACCACGTAGTCCAGGTGGGACAGGGTTTGGTGGACAGGTTGCTCTATTGGGGGGCGGGGAGATCGAGCCTCGTTCAATACGCCACGGTGGAAAGTGTTGGAAAAACGGGGGAGTGAAATATTTACTGCTCTGAGCCACTTTTTCACCCCGGAATCAGCTATGTATGAAGTCAGAGCCTAGACTGGGAAAGTACGCAAAGAAGCAGGCAGGGCTCGAGCTGTGTTCGGGGGCCCAGATCTGCAGTCCTAGTACTCAGGGAGGCTGAGGCAGGAGAATTACAAGTTCAAGGGCGGCCGGGGCAACTTAGTGACTTAGCAAAACCCTGACTCAAAAAAAACAAACACGGTAAGGGCGGGGGATGGAAGTCAGCGGGAAGGCCCTGGGTTCCGGCCCCAGTGTCAGTGGTGATGGTGGGAACAGAAGCAGAGCTCCCACTGTGGGGACTCTGGCTCCTGTGCTGAATCTGGCTTTTTCTTTCTTTCCGGATCTTCTAGAAGATTCGCTTCCAGTACCCGCCCTCAACGCAGGAACTGCTGCGGCTCCTGTGCTCTGCGCATGAGACCACGGGCCCGGTGCCCTCCCTTCTGCTGCTCGATGGCCTGGAAGAGTACCTAGTAGAAGATCCGGGGGGCCAGGACACAGCCTACCTGGCTGCCTTGCTGCTGGATACGGCTGCCTACTTCGGTCACCGAGCTGGCCCCAGCCGGCAGTGCGGGCTCATGGTGGCCCTGCAGACCCAGGAGGAGGCAGACGGCGGGGAGGCCCTGCAGCGGGCGCTGCTCCAGCGCTACTTTCCCGCGCAGTGCTGGCTGCAGGTGGATGAAGCGAGCCCAGGAGCGCGTGGCTTCCGAGTCAGCCTGGAGCCAGGCGGGCCGAGCCCCAGGGCAGAGTGGCGTGTGACCTTCCGACCGGATGGAGAGATGACCATCACCTCGTGGCCTAATCAGATGAGGGAGCCCAGTCTCCACAAGAGTTCATTTCCTAGGGGTCAGCTCTGAGCTTTGCAAGGTGACAACCTCTCGCTGCCTCAGTTTGCCCTGGGCTGGAATACTTCTCTCAGGGACAGGGACAGAAGCAAGACCTACTCAAGGCAGAGTGGTTTTTCTCCTTACAAGCTCGAATTACACCTCTTGGAGGTGTAGCTCCGAGGTGTGTGTAAGGCCCAGATTTGTGTCCGTAGCACAACAAAAACAAAACTCACGTTATTGTATGCATATTATGTCCAAGCAACTTTTTTTTTAACTGTTTTGAACTATATAAAGAGTTTCATTATAGATATAATCTGAGGCTTCCTCCGTTTTTGGTCACTTTGCATGGTTGCTAACATTCAGCCAGTTTATTGCTTGTTCCCTGCTGCATATTATTCCATGGGTGTTTATACCTCAATTTATTTATAGAGTGACTTACTGCTGTACACATTTTTGCACTCAGTGTCCTGCTCTATTGGGGACCCCTACAGTGGGCTCCCAATCTCCTGCCAGGAGTCACGGCACAGAGTGAAGAGAAAGAGCAAGAGACAACATAGTGCTACTGCGGGGATCTGGGGTGATAGCTGTACACGGAACAAAAGACCTCGAGGCAGCCAGAACCTTGGTTTTTAGCGGTCATGCTCACATAAAGGAAAAAGGCAGCTGGATGCATGAGACGAGCCCTGTAACCAAGGGCACAGAGCATTCTTGGGGAAGGGACATGACAGCCAGAGTTAGGTTACGGTTATCGAGGGACCTGCTTTGTAGCCAATTCTGAGAGGGAATTTTCCCCTGGAGTCACCAGGCCTCAGTGGAGTTGGTCTCATGTCCTTGCCCCCTGGTATCCCAGCTCGTCTGTGTGAGCTCAGCCCTGGTCTTCAGTGACGGACAGTGCTAGTCTGACCCAGCTGCTTGCTGTCATGGAGATACGTACACAGCCTTGGCCAGACTCCCTGATTAAACCAAAAGCCAATGAAGGCGGTCGCCTCTGCAGCCTTGTAGAAATCAGAGTCACACGTGAGTCTGGGGGAGGACACGGCGGTCCTCCACGCTGCTCCATACATGCTTCTGAGATGCATAGTGAGATTGTTGTGGCATACAGCGCGTGTACTCAGCTTTCTTAGCTTATACCAGACTTACAGAGTAGTTAAACCAGAACTGCCAACGAGTCGCATGATACTTGGTATCAACACAGTGCTTTTTTTTTTCTTTTGGATATTTTGACACTGAGTCTGGCTCTGCTGTTCAGGCTGGCCTTGAACTTAACTGTGTAGCCTATGTGGGCCTCGAATTTGCAGGGATCCTCCTGCTTCAGCCTTCTGAGTGCTCAGATTATAGGCATGTACCACTTTGCCCCGCTAACACAGTGCTTTCTTAAAACATGGCCTGATTCATAATAAAGCCCTCTGAATTACTGTCATCATTGGGGCAGGCCAACTAGATGCTCATTAAACAGTTTTCTTCTCCCTGAGTATTCAAGTAAAGTACATTTCCCAGCATGCCTTTGGTCTAGTTGAGGTCACATGATTGCTTTTGGCCAATCAAATGTGCAAGAAAAGGTAGAGCCAGTTTTCAGGCCAGCTCTTACAGCTGCCCTTCATTGAATAGCTAGTGGGATGTAGATCCAACTAAGAACCCCCCCAAGTGACCCTAAGGGAGGAGGAAACTGCACAGCAGGAGTCCAAGCTTGGAGCTGTCCCAGGCTGTCTGCCCACCTGCTTGTTTTGAGATAAGAGAGAGAAATCACTTCACGGGTCCAGTCACTTAAGTACAAAAAGAGCTACTTGGCGTGATGGCTCGTATAACTTGTGCTGACTAATTTATTTTATTAGGATTGGTATTCAGATTTCCAGGTCCAGAATTTCAGACTGAACTCATGGACTTTAACTGTTGTCCCTATGGCCTGGGCACAGGGAAAGACGGGGCTTCCAGGGTGTTTGTAAAAGTCATGGTAGAAAAAAACACGTAAATTTATATATATGTACACACTCAAAAAAAACCCAACTATACATAGTTGAAAATGCTGCAAGCTTGTGGCTCCTGAGCAGGGCAGCTCTGCCCACGGCCATCAGTGCCCCAGCCTGGCGGCTCTGGGGGGCCACCTTGGCCTCCCTATCAGTCTCGGGCTCCTAAGAGCAGGCCACGTAGCTGGGGGTGAGAGGCTCGGGGCTGGGGACCAGGCTGTTCTCGTAGGAGTTGGAGCAGGTGTCATCGCATGAGCCCCCCTGGGTTTCCTGGGAGCCCCCCGAGCTGTAATCAGTGGAGATGCCAGAGTCTGACACCACAAGATACAGGTACTTGAGGTGGGGTGGGGTGGCGGGCGGCTCGGGGCGCAGCGCCCGCGGGTGCAGGAGCTGGGAACCGGCGTCCAGAATGGTGTACTCAAAGCTGGTGGCCAGGGCCTCCTCTGGCCCGGGCTTCAAGGCCAAAGCAGATGAGCAGGAAGATGCCTCGGAGCCTTCATCCAGGGCCGCCTCCATGTCCACGCAGCCCCCCGGCCCCGGCAGCTCCTCACCCTGTGGGCTCTGGGGCAGTAGCCACTTGTCCAGCACCAGGTAGGAGTCCTGGGCACGCTCTCTGCCCGCCAGCTGCAGCAGGGGCCCCTTGTCGTCTGCCCCTGGCTCGACTGCCTGAGTCAGCCCCCAGCAGCGCTCAGAGAGGACTTCCAGGCGGGCAGGAGGGTCCTCTGGAAAGGGGGTGCAGGGACTCCACCACAGACAGCCGTCACGCTGTGACAGCCAGAGCTGGGGAGACAGCACCAGCCTCCTCACAACTCTGGACTTCTGCCACCAGAAGCGAGATGGTCCCAGCACCCCAGGGGACACCATGTCACCTACCTGGAAGTTACCCTTGTGAGTGGTAAAGAGGCCCTCAAACTCACTCTCAGGGCCGGGGATGCCAGGCCAGATCTTCTGCTTCAGAGTCCTATCGATAGAAACAAGCTTACAGACACAACCCACAACCCATGCCCTCCCAGTGCCCAGTCACAGAGGCATAATTATAAGCATCATGGAGGTAGAAGAATCCATCATGCGTGGGGAGCAGGGGCTTTGCCTGAAGAATAGCAAGGCTGTCTAGAAGTGTAACCAGAACAGTGTTTTAAAGGATGGATAGGAGTTCAATATACGCTGACTCATGCTCTGTCTAATCCTGGCCTGGGGGTCCATTAAGGCAAGTTCCCTCATCACCCCTTCCCATGGTTCTCAATGTATTCAGAATAAAATCCAGGACTGGGGGTGTAGCACAGAGATAAAGCATATGTTTAGCACTCTCAAGGTCTTGTGTTTGACTCCACGTGCAAAACAAGCAAACAAAATCCAAATTCCTCCCATATCCCTGCAGATTGCTGTGTCCTTCCTTGTGTCATCATTCACTTCTTCCTTACACTCTGTTCCAGCTATACAGCTCTTCTTGGAGCTGCCTCAGTGTCCCAAATTCATTTTGACCCCAGGGCCTTTGCACTTGCTGTTTCGTCTCCCTGATTTTTACATAACTGCTTCCTTCCCAACTCCAGGTTTTTGCTGCAGGGCTGCAGCTTCCCACAGGCTTTGTTTCTATGACACCACTTATGATTTATAATCAGTTATAATCAGTTCCCTTGTTTGTTGGGCTTGTTTGTCTCCCTGACTTCACTTTGAGATCCACCAAGTCGGGGCCTTGTGGAGAGAGCGTAGCTTGTGCTCCACTCTCTTCCCAGTGTCTCGGCCAAGGTGGCACTCAGTAGCCTACAGCCAAGTAAATGAACGGGGCCTCAAAAAATAGCCTCTCTAGTGAAGAGGGCAGAAGGGCATTCCAGGCAGAAGAAACCGTACATGAGAAGTCTTTGCCAGTGTGGATCGCCCTGGGTGTACTTGGAATTATAAACACCTTGGAACAGCTTAGATCATAAAACACGGGGGGGGGGGCACTTTGGGGCGGGGACTTAGATCTCTTCACTAAACCCAGCTGCTCAATTTGACAAAGTTCGTGGCCCTGTTAAAACAAGTGGTCCAAGAAGGGGCTGCCACTGCGGAGGATGGAAAACCAGGTGAACGTCCCCAAGCACCACTCATCGCTGTGTGACCTCAGGCAAGGACTCGCCCCTCTCTGAGCCTTCTTCCAGGTTTCCCCGAAGCGAATGGGGTGGGGGGTGTTCCAGGGCGGGTCTGGGCCAGGGGCCCGCATGGGGGCTCACCGGCGGTGGGACAGCAGGGCGAGCACAGCCAGCAGCAGCAGGATGAGCACGAGGATGAGGGACAGCGTCAGGATGAGGGGGTCCAGGTCTGGGGAGCCGAGGTGGGGGAGGAGGTCAGGTCGGGGGTGGTTTGTCAGGTGTTTTGCCCCCAGCTCTTCCTTCACCCCACCCAGGGCCTCACCGCTAGCCGTCAGCAGCGACACGGGCTCGGACCAGGCGCTCCAGAAGCCACCGAAGCTGGGCTCGGCCATACGCGCGCGAACCGCGAAGGTGTAGCGCGTGGAGCCCCGCAGGTTGCTGAGCGCGCACTCGGTGCGGCCCTCCAGAATCTCCACCTGGGGGCGGGGTCCAGGCGAGGGGCGGGCTTTCAGAGGCACCGCCCTCCCCCCAGGGATCCAGCCAATCAGCGAGAGGAAGGACAGCACTCAGGGCCTAATGAGAACAGGGAGCGGGACCCAAGAAATCCCAAGACCAATCAGAGCAAAGACTTCATTAGCAAGGGGCGGGACCCGGGCTATATATAGGTAGGCGGGGCAGCCGGAGGGAATCAGGTCTTGGAGTCCGGGAGGCCAGGTTCAGGTGCATTGGAGGCGCGCGGATAAAGCGGATGTGCCAAGGGGTGTGGGGTGGTCTCGGACAGAAAGGAACTGGGGGATGTGGGGCATCCGAGTTAGGGCTTTGGGGAAAGGACAGTAGGGGTGGGCCTCACTCTCTGCGCTCCCCCTGGGCTGCTGCCGGTAGAGACGTCCACCTCATAGCGAATGTGGCTCTTCATGGGTGCTCCAGGCGGTGGGAGCCAGCGAAGCATCACTTGGCCGCGCTCTTCCGCCCGCTGAGCCTGCAGCCCCACGGGAGCGTCCAGGAGCACTGCGGATCGGGCGCGCGCGGTCAGGGGCGTGGAGATCGGGGACCCCCCTCCCGCACCACTTCTGCGAGCACCGGGCACTCACCCACTTCGTTGATGTGGATGATCCGGTGATAACGTGGGGAGCGGGAAGAGACCTCCGTGACCCGCAGCTCCAGGGGCACGAAGCTCGATGTGTCGGCCGTGGGCAGCGAGCACCAGAAGCGCATGGTGCCCAGGGCAGTGGGCGCCTGCCGCAGGGGACAGGGTTTCTGAGGCTCGCCCCTGTGCGCGCGGGGACCGGAAAGGGAATGGAACACATTGGAGGCGGGGGTGGGGGTGGGGCTACAGAATTTGTGCAACCCAGACCTTGGGAGCTTCTGTTTTCTTTGAGACAGGGTCTCTCTCGCTGTATAGTCCAGGCTGGCCTCGACCCCCTTGCGATCCTCCTGCTTCAGCCTCCTGAGGGCTGGGTTTACAGGTGTGCTTTACTACGCCCCGCCTTGGGGCATTTTGACTGCTACCACGAGGGGGCGTCCCAGCTTTAATTAGTGACGCCGGAGCCCTGAGCTGAAGCGGAGGATCATCAGAGCTTTGACGTTTGGGGTCGCCTCCCAGAAGCGACCAAGAAATATTCCAGCCCCAGTCACTAGGGGGCACGCCAGCCCCGACCCTAGGAGCTTCCTACCGTAGGAAGCGCCACCCAGACCCCAGGGGACAGACATCTCAGGCTGCTAGCACCGGGGACCCCCCCCCCCCAGGACGCCCGTCTCCGCGCTACTCACTCAAACTGGTAGGAGAAGCTATAGTTGCTGGAGGTGACACCGGAGCTCGTCGCTTCCTCCCAGAAACACACCAAGTCCTCCAGCCGCTCGGTGAAACAGAGGAGCTCTTGGGGCCCGCGGGCCACCAGCAGGGCCGCTGGGGAGGTGGCCGTGGGAGGAGGGGGTCAGAGCAGCCGGACCAGTGCTCTGGCCCCAGCCCCCTTCCCCTCCCTCCCTCTGCCTGTGGGGACCCGATAAGAAAAAAGCCCCGCCCCGCTGTCTTCCCCCGCAGCGCCCTCGCGGGTCTGCAGAGGGGGTGCCCTCCGAGTTCACAAGCTCAGGTGGCTTGCCTCAGTTTCCCCCCTCGCCGCGCGCACGCTCACGCCGCGCGGGCCGAGCTGCTCCCCGCTTTGGAGACCTCGGGCCCCGCGGTGCGCCCCGCCTCGAGCCTCTCGGGACGCGCGCGTCCACCCGTGGGTGCGGACGAGGCGGCCCCTATCGGCTCCCGCAGGCTCCTGGCTGCCCGATAGCTCCAACCGTGGCCCCCGCCCCTTCCTCCCCCGCGGCGGGACCAGGGGCCGGTGCCAGCCACAAACCGTGTTCACAGGCAGCCGGGCACCAAGCCCCTCGGCGCTGACCCAGGCTCTACCCTCTCCCCCACTGGACAGCCCGCTGGGTCCCCTCCCTGCGGGGAATCAGGCTTCGGGGAGACGACCCGCTAGCACCCCGTCCCATTGCCATGTAGCAGGTCCGAGATCCCCTAAAATTATGCAGCAAGGGCCTTAGACCCCTCTCTGCCTTCTCCCGCAGGGCCCATGTCAGGGGCTCAGACTCCGGCTTATTTCACTGGGAGCCGGTTTAGGGGCTCAGATACCAGCTCGGCCCCCCACGACCCAGCATGGAGCTTCAAAAGTTGGCGTGGACCCCAGACGGGGAGTCCAGGGCTGGATCACTGCCCTGCAGAGAGGACCCTGCGTGGTGCCCGCGCATACATCGATCCTTACCTTTGCTCTCAAATTTGGGATCCAGGGAGTTAGGTGGGGGCGCCCAGGCTGCCCCAGACAGCAAGAAACAGAGGGGGCCAATTCTGGACCAGAAGGGCGCCCCGAGGCGGTCCTTCATGGCGCCTCCGCCCCCGGCGACCCGGGGCTCCTGTCCCTTGGTCCCCCACCCCTGGCAAAGGGCACAGCTGGGTCAGCAGCTGCCTCCGCCGGACACAGCTGACCAGGCCCTTCCCGGCCAGGAGCCTCCACCGGCCCCTCCCCCAAGGGGCGTGGCCTGCAGCAGCCGGGGCGGTGATAAGGCCCCGGGGAGGGGCGGGGGCGCTCCTGGGCCCAGAGGTCCCCAGAACGGGTGGGAATAGCTTCACTTGTAGCTACCAAAGTGACACACTTTTTCTTTTCTTCTTTTCTTTCTTTCTTTCTTTCTTTCTTTTTTTCTTTTTTTCTTTTTTTTTTTTTTTTTGCTGCATGACCCTGGACGAGTGTCCTCCCTTATCAGCACTGCAGCCTTCTCATCTGTAAAATCTGATGCATAGCAAGCATTTCAAAAATGTAAGCTACTGATAATGTCCTGCTAATCAGCATCTCTCCCCAGTCACGAAATAAAACAATAAACACGACTATTTCGAAGTCACAAAAGATGTTAACTGCTGTGCACCAGGGCCCAACCGAGCTGCTGGGCCATGCCCAAGATAGGAGGTGATGGAAAGATAGAATAAATGCTTCAATTAAGCACGAAATGACCGGCTGGCCGAGGTGGTGCAGGGTCTGTAAGCCCAGCACTTGGGAGGCTGAGGCAGGAAGAACAGGATTTTAGGCCAGCCTGGGCTACATAGAGAGTGCAGGGCCAGCCTGAACTGCATAGCAAGACCCTGTCTCAACAACAACAAGAAGAAGAGAAAAAGAAAGAAAAAAGAGCCACGCATGGTGGCATCAGCCACTTGAGAAGCTGAGGCAGGAGGACCGTTGCAAGTTCGAAACCAGGCTGGGCTACAAAGTGAGCTCAAGGCCAGCCTGAACTGCACGATGAGGCCCTGTTTCCAAAGAAAAAAAAACAAAAAGAAATGAGATTACAGGCTCCTTTTCTTTCTTCGAGCGGCCCGAGGTGAACTGTGAAAATGGTTCGCTACTCTTGACCCAGAAAACCTCACAAAATCAAGCAAATCAAGAGACTCAAACCTTCATGTTCACTTTAAGAACATCTGCAAAACTGCTTAGGCCAGGGAGGGTGTGCATATCTGAGAAGCCATCAAGTATCTGAAGGATGTCACGTTACAGAAACAATGTGTGTCATCCCAGTGTCACAGTGCTGGAGCCAGGTGAGCCCAGGCCAGAGGAGAGTGCTGAGTTTTTTGCCACAAAAGCTTAAATATGCAGAGTGATGCTGAATTTAAGGGTTTAGATGTCGATTCTCGGGGCATTGAACATGGCCAGGGGAACAAAGCTCTGGAGCTGGAGCGTATTTACCCAGCTCGTGGCCGGATTCACTCAGACGTGAGCACCCCTGCCACGCTGAGAAGATCCTCACTGAAAAGGAACAAACTGTTCCTAAACCCGAGGAGGAAGTTGCAAAGAAGGAAAAAGGAATAGCCCGGAAAAACTGAAGAAACCAAAACCTACGGTGCATATTAAGTTAAGCATAAGATAAGTTCAAATAAAAGTGAAAAAAGAAGAAAGAATAAGAAAAACATCAGATTATAGTGAAAGGCATATTGCCAGGAACAATGTGATATCTGTGTTCAAAGTAAGGGAAAGTGTTGTAGAATTTTTTTCTCTTTTGGTATCAGGAATCGAACTCAGGACCTTGCATTTGCCAGACAGGAGCTTGTGCCACTGAGCTGTATCTCTGGCTGTATTGTAGTTTTTGAGGGAGGTTAATAACAATGTGTATTTTACTATAACACATTTTGAAATTTAAACATTCACCATGTTTTTGATCAAATCTTTATGGCAATTTCTATCAAATAAGAACAGGGCCGTAGCCAGGTGGAGTGGTGCACCCCTATAATCCCAGCAGTGGGGAGGCTGAAGCAGGAGGATCACTGTAAATTTGAGACCAACCTGGGCTACAAAATGAGCCCAAGGCCAGCCTGAATTGCACAGTGAGACTCTGTCTCAACAAGACAAAAAACAAAAACAAAACAAAACAAACATGGTCATGTGTCCTTATCACCAGATCTATCTGACATCAGTTGACTTGTGACTCTTCCCCAAAGTCAAAATGATCATGGAAGGAGAGGAGATTTTAAAATAATTTCTGCCTACATTTTTGTTTTGTTCTTTGAGACAGGATCTCACTATGTGTAGTTCAGGCTGGTCTTGAACTATGTAGCCCAGGCTGGCCTCAAACTAACAGGGACCCTCCTGCCTCTGCCTCCTGAATGCCAGGATTACAGGTGTGCACCACCGTGCCTGGCTCCTGCCTGTATTTTCATATGCTTGGTATTTCATTGCATAATGTTTTGGAGAATAGTTTCACCAAGCTGCCCAGGCTGGCCTTGAACTAGGGGTCTCAGGAGATCCTCTTGCTCCAGGCTACTGAAGTAGCTGGGATAACCCTAACCCTACTGCTGTCCTGTTTTAAAATTAATCCCTTGGTACATTTTAGGTATGCAAGATGGTCACAGTCAGCATAGGGAATTTGTACCCGTACAAGGTACATCTTTTTCCCCCTTTTCTCTCCTCTCCATCTCATTTACAAAATCTTTGTTCCCATTTTTCCCTCTTTTCTCATTATTTTTCTTCTCTCTTCCTTTCCCCCTTATCCCCCTCCCTAGTTCCCTTTCCCATTTAAACATTTTCTTCCTGTTTCACAATACCTATTGTATATTTTGGTCCTTATTTACATTTTCAGTTTCTCACAGCAGAGAAACAATGTGGTATTTAAATACCTGTGTCTGGTTTAGTTCATTTAAGAGTATGGTCTCAAGGTGCATCCATTTACCTAGATGTTGGTGTTATTTTATAAGAACTGTGCAGGTTTTTTTTTTTTTTGTCTTTTTTTGAGACAGGGTTTTGTTTTGTTTTGTTTTCATTTTTGTGGTACTGGGAATTGAACTCATGACCTCATGCTTTCCAAGCAGGCGTTTAAGCCACTGAGCCAAGTCCCCATCCCTGAGACAAGGTCTTGCTATGCAGTTCAGGCTGGCCTTGAACTCACTTTGTAGATCAGGCTGGTCTGCAATTTGCAACGGGTACTCCTGCCTCAGCCTCCGGAGTGCTGGGATTACCGATGTGCACCACCACTCCCGGTTAAGAAATGTGCAGTTCTTTTACTAACCTGGGAGGCAATTATAAAAGAAACCGTAAGGCTGGCCATGGTGCTGTAGTCCTGTAACCCTAGCGCTCTAGGAGTCTAGATAGGAAGATCAAGTCCTGCCAGAGAGGGGGCTGGGGATTTAGCTCAGTGGCAAAAGCGCCTGCCTTGCAAGTGCACAGTCCTGAGTTCGATCCCTGGTACAAAAAAAAAAAAAGTCCTGCCAGAGTATATAAAAAATAAACAATGATAAAAGACTAGAGATGTAACTCAGTTCAAGCCCCAGGATCAAAATAAAAATTAGCAGAGGCCAGTGGTGCATACTTGTATTCTTACCACTGGGGAGGCTGAGGCAGGAGGATCCCTGCAAGTCTGAGCCCAGCCCTGACTGTATAGCAAGACCCTGTCTCAAAAAACAGAAGGAAGGAAGGAAGGTAGGGAGGAAGGAAAGAAAGAAAGAAAGAAAGAAAGAAAGAAGAAAGAAAGAAAGAAAGAAAGAAAGAAAGAAAGAAAGTTAAAATGAAAGCAACTTGCTAGTGCAGAGTTCTTAAACTGGTGTACACATCTGCCTTAGGGGGTGGTTACTCCATTCTCTTCCCTCAGTCAGACTACCCAATCAGAGAACCTCCCTCAGGTTAACCAATCAGGGAACACCATTTCCCTTGCATACAGTGATTGGCTCATGGTGTACATGTGACCCAAAGAAGCCAATGAGCTTCAATCTTGAGACTTTTCTGAGACAGGGTCTCCCTACATCAGTGATAGTGAAGCGTTTAGAACTCTCAGAGGTAGGAACAGCTTCTGTGCCACATGTCATAGGTTCACCACTATTGCACTGTATGGTTCAGGTTGGCCTTGAACTCATTCACTACATAGCCCGGTCCTCCTGCCTCAGCCTCCTGTGGGCTGAGATTACAGGTGTATGCCAGCCCACTGAGACTTCCTTTTCTTTCCTTTTTTGTTTCTGGAGACAGGGTCTCACTGTGTAGTTCAGGCTGGCCTTGAGCTCACTATGTAGTCCAGGCTGGCCTCCAACTCACCGTGATCCTCCTGCCTCTGTCTCCTGAGTGCTGGGATTACAGGCATGTGCCACTACACTCTGTCATCTTTTTTCTTTTTCATGGCTACTGTGCTTTTCGTCACCTGATTTTTTCTTGGAGAGGTGCTATTGGGGACTGAATTCAGATCCTGCCCAGTGAGTGCCCACTGCAGCCCCTTCTTAATAATTTTCAGCATCAGGTGTGATCACGGGTGCCTATAATCCCAGCATTACGAAGGCTGAGGCAGAAGGATCGTTCCAAGTTTGAGGCTAGCCTAGACCACAAAGCCAGGCCTTGTCTCTACAGCAGCGAAGATAAAATCAACGAGATCAGTGATCTTCCTCAGATCATTGGCAGTGAGCTCCAGAAACAGAAAGAAAGAAACCAATTCTACTTCTGAGTCAAATGTAGCTTCCTTGCTAAATGCACTGTATTTAGCACATTGCTAAATGTCCAGGAGTGACATTATCCAGGTTTGAACCCCAGCCACTTACAACTTGGTTAACCAAGAATTCAAGCCCCCACAGTCTCAATTCTTCATGGGAAAAATGCCGATAAAACAGTAGTCACTCCACAGGGCTCTAGTGAAAACTGAGTGAGAGCAATAAACCCGAACCATAATCTGTTAGTATTATCCTCCTGTAACCCCAGCTATTCAGGAAGTGGAAGTAGGAAGATCAGAAGTTCAAACCCAGCCTGGGCAACTTAGCAAGACCCTGTCTCAAAGTAAAAAAGTAAAAAAGGCTGGGGGTATAGCTCAGTGCTTCCTGGGTCCTGTTCAAACCAGGTGGGTGAGGGGTAGGTTGTCAGGTTCTCAGAATAAAGCGGGCGCACAGTGAGATCTCTGTAGGAACAGGGATTACTTTGGCTTGTTCTAATACGACGCTGTTCCATTCAAGTGGTCTTAATACGAGTAGCAGAAAAAATACACCCCGTAAAGTAGGAGCAGTACTATCAATCTTTTGCAAGACCTTCTATAATGCTTTCTTCTGTCTCTTCTCCTACACCACATAGTACCTGAGCACAAGCCATTATAGTTCCATGGACAAAATTTAGAAGCATATGTTTTCCAAATCCATTTTATTTCAAGGGTAAAAATTTTGAAAAAGAAGAAAAAAAAAACTACAACAAATTTTCAAAACATGTCAATTGGGGCAACAATGGTACATACATTGTGTATTGTCATCCCCAAATCATTCACCCAGAGCCCAAGACATCTGCATTCAATTGTCTGAACCATACCAGCACAAATCTTTCTCTCCAGTGAACTCTTGGACATCAGTAGTGTAACTATCTTGACTATTATTTTATATACATACATGTTTTTTGTCTCTCACACTAATGAAATGTTTACACATGTGTCTTATTTATCTCACTGATTAGGTTCTCAATATATATCCATTTACCTATAAGTCTTCAATTTATCCTTCTTTATGGCTGAGTAGTACTCCACTGTATAAAATACATTTGTTTTTATCCATTCCTCAGTACATGGGCATTTAGGGTATTTCCAACCTCTAGCTATTACAAATTGTTTTGCGATAAACATGGGTGCACATACATCACTGTAGTATAATGTTTCTAATTCTTTTGGGAAGATACCCAGAAGAGAAATAACTGGGTTGAATGGGACCTATATACCTCTTTTTTTTTTTAGGAATCTCCACACTGATTTCCACAGTTAGAACCATACTTTTGTGTGTGCATATGCCCCTACTAGTAACTTGTGTGTGCAAGTTTCTCCTACTAGTAACAGTACCTTTTTATTTTTTGAGATAAGGCCTCACCATGTAGTTCAGGCTGGCGTTGAACTCAAAGTAATCTTCCTGCCTCAGCCTCCCAAGTGCTGGGATTACAGGCATGCACACCGCACCCGGCTAGCACCTTCATTTAATTTTGACTTGTGTGACTCTCCAGACTCTAACCTTCAGTGATGTGAAGTTTGTTTGCCAGGTGAAAGCACGGGGCCTCCAATTTGCACATTAATTCCTCCAAACACAGTGATTGGTTCAAGGATATACATGTGGCCCAAGCTTCCCCAATAGGAAACTGCTCTGTGATAACCCCACCCCATGTGATGTGAAGTTTGCCAGCCAAGGAGTGCGCATGCGGCCCCAATCGGCATTTTGCATTCTTCCAAACACAATGATTGGTTCAGGGATTGCACATGACCCAAGGTCGTCCAATGGGAACGTGCAGGAGCTGGTGGGACTGGCGGCCTCTGCAGGGGAGGGCAGAAGTGCTGGGATGCAAGTCTGGCATTTTGGTCTGGTGGGGGAGGGGAACCACATAAATTAAAACATTTTAAACTGTGTGCAGGGGCTGGGGATTTAGCTCAGCGGCATGAGCGCCTGCCTCACAAGCGCTAGGTTGTGAGTTCGATTCTTGGTACCAAAAAAAACCAAACTGTGTTTGGTGGCACAGGTCTGTGCATTCCAGCACTCTGGAGGCTGAGGCAGGAGGATCTCAAATTTGAGATCAGTCTGGATTACACAGCAAGCCCCTGTCTTAAACAAAGTTCACTTGGTAACTGTCCCAGAGAACTGAACAATAGTGGCTTCGGGGAGATGGAGTTTATTTCTCTCTTAGGTAACACTCCAAGTGACAGCAAGCTCTATGGTTTCAGAGGCCCAGGCTCCTTCCAGCTTGCCGCTCCGTTAGAGGATGTGGGACCATCCAAGCCTCGGTGATCCATTCCTCGTCTTCCTTCCAAGCGGCGGGAAGCAGAAAGGGAGGCAGGCAGGGCAGGACACACAGCCCGCTCTTCAAGGGCAGGCTGTGGGGTCTCCTTCCTTTGATATCTGACTGGCCAATACTTCGCCTTGCTGAGGAGCAGTTAGGAAATGTGGCTTTTACGGCACATCCACTTCAGAAGGCCACTGGCTATGAGGGGGACAACGGACAGTGTCGCTGTCAGAGCAAATCAGAGCCAAGAGACAGCAACGAAATCCCGATAAGATCTTCTGGACTCCTGACTGGTGAAGTTATTTGTCTCCGATCCAATTTGCAATTCTCTCCTACATAGACAGCAGCAAAAAAATTGTCCTTGAAATCTTGAGGGGAGAAAATCCTGGCCCTGTGTGTATAAGGACTTCTTCTGGCATCCATCCTGACTCATTCTGTCCTTTTTTGTTGTTGTGTTTTTGCTTTTTTGTGAAAGGGTCTTGCTAGGTAGCCTGGGCCGGCCTCTAATTCTCTGGGATCCTCCTGCCTCAGCCTTCTGAGTGCTGGGATCACAGGCATGCACTATCGCACCAGGGTTCAATCCTTCTCTTGGGGCTCTTTGCTTTCCATTTTTGTTGTTATGGCAGCCACGGTGAGGACTAATATCTCTGAAAGACAGATCTAATGCCCGAGGCACCAGTGCTGGCCTCCAGTGGGCAAAACTGGGGCGGGTGTCACCCAGCACAGCATACAGCGGCCTCCACCGGGGGTGGCTTTCCAGCAGAGGCTCCCGTCATGGTGACAGAAGGCACGGCACTCTGGGCTGGCAGCAGGAGAAGGCTTCCTCAGGTTAGGGAGACAGAGCCTGCGGCCGAGCCCCGTCCTTCCGCCGCAGCACGAAATCGCCAGGGGCAGCTGGGCTCATTGCGTAGAAGACATTGGCGTTGTCAGGAATCAGAAGCTCTGGTTGGAAGCAGAAGCCCAGACGATGGTGGTTAGCCCTGCCCCAGGGGCGTCTCCTCTGCAGGCCTGGGGAACCTCTACCATGCACCCCAGGGCCTGGAAAACTTTGGGTCCCTGCAGCTACTGCTATGCCAGACCTCAGTCCCCCGTCCCTGCGGACCGGAAGGATTTCCAGCCGGAGGTCTGCACCACCTCCAGGGTCCCCCAACCAAAAGCCTGGGCAACCTCTCACCATTCCTGTCCTGCAGGGTCTGCGGGCCTCACCCCAGCAGCGCGAGCACTGAAGCCCCCTTGCCCCAGATAGTTCTGACACACCCACCTTTCCTCCAGGCCACGCCCAGCAGAGCTCAGGCTGCAGCCGCCAGGAATTTGGGTAACTTCCCAGCTTCACAACCTTGCGGTTTTTATGTCGACACTGAATAACATGTATAGCCCCCTTGAACTCACTGTGTAGCCTAGGCTGGTCTCAAATTTGCAACCCTCCTGCCTCAGCCTCCCCAAGCCCTGGGATTCCAGGCATGCGCCACCGCACCCACTTCTTCTCTCAACTGATCCTGGACAACCTCACCACCTCCTAAGGCCCAGGGCATCTTTTTGGTGCTGCCCATCCTCATGGTGAGCTAGTAAGGTGACCCCCACATCCGAACCCCTTAGGTTCTCCCCCGCCCCCTTCTTACCCATAAGTCTGTGCGGGAGCCACCCAGCAGGCCTTGAGCACAGGTAACACTGGGCTCCTTCCTCGACCCCGCCAGACCGTGCCCTCCCCGCTGACCCCCCAGCCTGGTCCCAAGCCGTCCCTGCTCACCCCTGTCCCCGGGCAGGACCTGGAAGAGCTGGTAGGCGCGGGCCCGGGGCTGGGCCACATGGTGCTTCTCCAGGGCACGCTGGACCACCCCGGGAGCTTTGTCCTGGCTCGTGAGCTGGAAGGGGAACGGGGGTGAGGTGCGTCCGGGCCCAGGGCTGGGCTCCCCTGGCCCCCCAGCCCCTCACCAGGATGCTCCGGTACAGGTTCCCGTGGTCGTTGTCGAGGCTCACGCGGATGACGCGCGCTTCGGAGCTCTGCTCTCCAGGAAGCAACGCGGGGGCCCGGGGGCCGGGCGGGTCCAGGCTCAGGGGCAGCTGCAGGTGGTGGGGGCGCAGGGCACAGGAGCTGAGCAATGGGGGACCACAGGCCCCGCCCCCCCATGGCTTTATTCTGCGGTGCTGTTGGGGGTGGAACCCAGAGCCTTTGCACTGAGCTGCGTCCCCAACCCTTTTTCTCTTACTTTGAGCCAGGGTCTCGCTAAATCACTAAATCGATTGGGCTAGGCTGGAACTTGCGATCCTCCTGCCTCGGCCTGCCAGAGTGCTTGGATGACTGGCATGTGCCACCACGCCCAGGTCACACTGGTCTATCTAGGTGTGTTCGAAATGCTGTGAAAACACAGCCCCTCAGCCCCTCAGCCCCACACACCCAGGGCCCACAGGTTCAGGGGCACCCAGAGACACCCATCCAGGCCACACGGGTACCTCAGTTGGGGTTACAGAGCCAAACGGGCCGGGCCCCTGTGCACACACACACAAACCCACGTTTCGCGCAAGAAATCCTGGGTGTGGGGCAAGCGGCTTGCACACACGTGCTCCAGCCTCGGCCGCCGGCCACCGACAGCCAGCGTCAGCGAGAACCCCGCCCCGCCCCGTGGGTATTCGGGTGCCCCCTTTCCCTTCGGGTGCAGATTCGGGTGGCCTTGAGGAAGTGTCCTGGGAGTGGTGCCCGCCTGCACCCTGGAAGGCCGAGGCGGGAAGGTCGCAAGTCTGAGCTCAGCTTGGGCTCAGACACAGGTTCAACATAAAACCATTTCTAAAAAGGGCCGGAGATGGAGCTCGTGTGGGGGCTCTCGGTTCTGTCCGCAGTGCCACAGAATACATACATAAGTAAAAAAGAGCCACAGCGTCCCTGGCGGGTGCTGGCCCAGTTTCACGCCTGAGCTGCCGCCCTGCGTGCACACCCACGGCTCCCACTCGCGCGCGCGCGCACACACACACACACAGACCGCGGTCACACACCAGCAGATACCTTGGTGCAGGAGCTGAGGGGGCCTGGCGAGCTGGGGGGGCTTCCGGCGGGAGGGTCCTTGGCTCTGGGACTGGATGGGGGGGACCCTGGGGACAGACTGGGGAGACACAGAGCCGAGTGGGGTGGGCACCCTGCTCCTGGCCCCGCTCTCTCTGCGCCCGTCCCCATCTGGGACGCTCACCTGGGGGTGGGCGATGAGGGGTCCCCGGGACTCCCACCGGGGGACGTGCTCTTCTCCCGGGTCAGCTTCCTGAAGATGGAGACAGCCGGGTCAGATTGGCCCTGGAGCAGCGCCCCCACATCACCCCATCACCCCGCACGCACCCCGAGACTCACGCACTGAGCCGCTTGGTGAGGCTGATGCGGCGCCGGATGCGCGGGGAGCTGGGACAGGAGGCAGCAGGAGGCTCGATGACGCGGGACATTCGGTAGCTGAGGCGTCCGTGGGTGTGGGGACCGGAGGGGCGGGGCCGGGAGCGCGGGGGAGGGGAGGATCAGTGGGAGTCAGGTCGCGAAGGCCAAGGGACCTCCAGAGGCTCCGGGCTCCTTAGGGTGTGTGTATGTGTGTGTGTGTTGGGGGGGATGACGCTTGGCAACTCATGAGGAACCACTGGGGGCGCTAAGGAGTGTAATAGGGCCGAGATTAAAGTTCAAAGTGGGGCATGGCACACGTCTGTCATGCCAGCACTCAGGAAGCTGAGGCAGGAGGGTCTCCACGAGTTTGAGGCCAGACTGGGCTACATATTGAGACCTTTTCTCAAACCAAACCAAAGCAAAGTTCAAGGCCAGGTGTGGTGGCCCACATCTATAACCCCAGTATTCTGAGAGGCCAAGGCAGGAGGATTGCCAGTTCAAGACCAACCTGAACTACATAGGGAAACCCTGTCTTACAACCACCAGAACATTTCAGGGCTAGATAATGAATGGAGTCTGCGTTACAGGTCCCGGATCCCACAGAGTGAAAGCAAGTGTCTGGGACAGCTGAGTTGGATGGTCAAATAAACAGCAAAGTGACAGTCGATTACTCAGAACTGGGGATCAGAGATTCAGATGGGGCCAAGCATGGAGGAACATGCCTATAAAGGAAGCTGAGGCAGGAGGATTGCAAATTCTAGCCCAGCCTGGGCAACTTAGTAAGACCATCTCAAAATTAAAAAAAAAAAAAAAAAAGAGGCCAGGGAAGTAGCTTAGTGCAAAAGCTCTGGGTTCCATTCTAGCACCACAGAAATAAAAAAGGAGAGACAGAGAGATCGATTTAGGTGAGGGAGGTCTCAAAGGTGATCGCTGGTCCAGCAGGATCAGAGGTTAGGAAGAACAGCTGGGAGAGTTACACTGAGTGTTAAGGTTGAAGTCAGAATGTCAGGCAGGAGCCAGGCGTGGTGGTGCAGGCCTGTAGTAGTAATCCAAGCCCTGAGGAGGCTGAGGCAGGAGGATCACCAGGAATTGGGAGCCAGGCTGGACTACAGAAGCCAAGGTCAGGGTTGAGGTGCAGGTGGAAGCGGCCCCCTAGCAGGAGCTGGATAGATGTGTGGTCGGGGCCTGGGGTCAGCTGGGACAGAGTGTGGGCCGGGCCCAGGGAGGTCACCTCTGCTCCTCGCTGAGCTGGTGCTGGGCACGCAGGGCGGCCAGGACGGGCGGGTGGGGGCGCAGGCCATAGCTCCGACAGCGCCGCTGAAGCTGCTGAATTCGGGCCAGGATCTCCCACTCCTGAGGGGGTGGCCGCTGAGACTCCGCCTCGTCCCATCCCCACCTTGGGTGACCCCCATGCCCACCCACCCTGCCACCCACTCACCTTCCTCCGCTTCTCAAAATTGATGAGATCCCCCTGGGGGCAAAGTTTGTCTGAACTAGAGTCCTCCCCCAAGGTCAAAGGTCAAAGTCAAAGGTCAAGGGCTGGGTTGCCCAGATTGAACTGTGCTGAGGGACTGGGGTTGGGAGTGTGAGGCAGGGCCAAGCTGGAGGCTGGCTGGGGTCAAAAGTCGGGGTCAGGGGTCAGGGGTCGGGGTCACACCTCCAACACATCCGGCAGGGCTGTGTCCAGCATAACCAGGTCCGTGAGGAAGGTGCCGAGGTAGGGAACAGGACCCAAGGGCAGTTTCTGCAGCCCCCAGAGCTCTGGTCACTTCTGGCCATCACTGACCCCATCACCCAACATGTCCCAACCCGGACACCTGGTCTCCCATTCCAACCCTGGCACTCACTGAGGGGAGGCATCCTGGGGGGCTGTCCTCCTCTTGGGGTCCCTCTATGGCCTCCTCCTGAGGGGAAGAAAAGGACTGAGTGGCCCCAGAGCGTCCTCTGTCCCTTCCTATTGGTGACTTGAGACCCTCCGTATAACCCCATCTCACTTCCAACAATCACAAGCCAGACTGGCCATGGTGGTGCACACCCATCATCTCAGTATTCTGGGAGGCTGAGGCAGGAGGATCACAACAAGTTTAAGTCTAGGTTGGGCAACTACTTAGTGCGATCCTGTCTCAAAAAATTTTTAAAAAAGTTTAAAAAGCACTGGGGACGGGGCTCAATGTGAAGTTCCTGGGTTTGATCTCCGGTATGAATGGAAAAAAGGAAGAAAAGAGAATAAGAATGGAAAGGCCTGTGAGGGCGGGACACTGAGCCTCAACCTGCACCAGGTAACAGGGTGCAAAGGTCACAGTTTGCTGAGGGGCACTGAGTGCTCCAGGCCCAGGGAAAGTGCTCCTCCCATGATCCACCTCTTCCAGGTTCACGGGGGAACTGGCGGGCGATCGCCACCTTAAGCTAACTCTTGTAATAAATCAGACGGGTGGGCCCATGTTTAAAAAAAAAAATTCCACTTGGCCTGAAGTAACCTCTTCCTTGTGCCTCCTAAGGCTGGTACTGAGTATGAGTTATCACGGGAACAGCAGTTCAGTTGTTGGAGACGCATGCTGGCCTGGGTCTGCACCCCAGTACTCTGGGAAGCTGAGGCAGGAGGGTTCAAAGCTCTGAGCCCAGCCTGGGCCACTGGACGCTCCCCAGTGCTCTGTACCTGGGAAATAATCTCTCTGCTCCTGAGGTGGTTGTGCTCATCGGAGAAAATTTGTGAAAGCTTTCTGAAGGTGGAGAGCGGTTCCCTGGGCAAAGAGAGGGTGGTCAGGGGCCCCGTGGCGGGCTGGTCAGAGCGGGGATGCGGTGGCCCCCGCCGTCCCCCGGCTTGGCTCACCTGCTCACGGCCCCCCAGCTGCGCTTAAGCCTGTAGATGGGGTTGGACTGCAGGGCGGACAGGATGGCGCGCAGGGAGGAGAAATTCCGCAGCTCCCGGCAGCGCTGGGGTGAGGTGGGGTTGCTCATCACGCCCCGTATCTGACACTGAGGCATCCTAACCCTAAGGTGGCCACCTTAGCTCCTGTGACTTATGTTTTTCTTAAGAAAGGATCTCTCTATGCAGTTCAGACTGATCTTGAACTCACTATGTAGCCCAGGCTGGCCTCGAACTCAGCAATCCTCCTGCCTCAGCGCCGCCGGTGCTGGGAAGACACCGGTTCTATCCTGTGACTTCTGACCCAGGCCGGACCCTCTGTCTGGCCCGCGTGACGAGTGAACAAGACTCTCTCTTGCTTCTCTGAGCACTCCCCTCCCACCGGTGCCTCAGGCTCCTCCCACCACGGACTCTCATTGGCAGAGCGCTGCCTTGGCCCCGCCCCTCCCCGCCCCTCAGCGCGGACCTGAGCAATCCGAATCCACTTCTCGATGCGCTGCGCCCTCTGCGGGGCGGCCAGCCCTGGCTCTCCGAGCACTGAGCCCAGCACGCAGCCGGTCACCGCGTTGAACTGAGCCACCGTGGCGCGCACTGTGGGGGCGACGCCAGAGGCCCCCGGCCGGTCCCGCTGCGACCACACGGAGCCCAGGCACTCGCAGGGCCGCACCCGCGAGAAGAGCTTCTGGGGGGCAAGGAAGGGGATGGGTCCTCAGTGTGACCTGCAGCCCTCTACCCACGCCACCCCAGTCTGCCACCGTCGAGTGTCCCCACCGCGTCCATGAGGGTCAGCTGCTCCGCCACCTCGTCCACGCTGAAGTCCAGGAGCTCGGGACCTTCCTGCCGAGGCCCTTCCTCCTCCTCTGGGAAACCTTCGGGGGAGTCCGGTCTAGGGGGCTGGGAGGCCCTGGGAGGTCCTGAGGATTGGACAGAGTAAAAAATCTCATACTGGAGCGGTTATGGTGTGGTGTACGCCTGTAATCCTGCTATCTGGGAGGCTGTAGCAGGAGGATCGCAAGTGCGTGCCCAAATTTAGCTACTTGGCAAGATGCTATCTCAAAATAAATAAATAAGGAGAGTGCTGGGGATGTAGTTCAGTGCAGAGGCCTTGAGTTCAATTCGTACTGCTACAAAAGCAAATAAAATACGAAGCTGGGCGTCACGACGCACGCGGGTAATTTCAGCGCGCTCAGGAGGCTGAGGCAGGAGGATCACCTTGAATTCAAGATCAGCCTGGGCTATATAGTGCATTCAAGACCAGCCTCAACTTCATAGCGAGACCCTGTCTCAGACAGACAGACAATAGTGTTCAATAAACAGGAATGGTTTTTCATAGTGGGTGTTACTGGTGGCGCAGTCTAGAGGACATTTTGGAAATTCAGCTCTTGCCTTTAGGTAAGGGAGGTCTCCGCACGGTGAAGGTGGGGCCACAGGGTCTCCAAATGTCCCTTGACTGCTGTATGGTGGAACAACCTATCTACTATATTCTGCACCCTGCATCTATTTTGCTCGTAAGCAAATTATTCTGGTCCCAGGAAGGTAGGGGGCGGCATGGAAGTCTAGCTTGTTTGGAAATTGTAAATGTCATTCGCTTTGGGAAACATTAGTGCCAACCTCAAATTAGAACAGATGGTCCTTACAAAATATTAGTCTGTTGCCAGGTGCAGCGGCAATATCTGAAATCCCAGCCATGTGGGAGGCTGAGGCAGAAAGAGGATCACAAGTTAGAAACAAGCCTGGACAACTTAGTGAGCCCCTGTCTCAAAATAAAACATAAGGCCAGGTATACATCTGCAATCCTGGCACTCGGAGGCTGAAGCAGGAGGCTTACAAGTTAGATGCCAGAACCAGATATGATGGCACACACCTGTCATCCTATGCTCAAAAGGCTGAGGCAGGAGGATCTCCATGAATTTGAGGCCAGTCTGGGAGACACAGTGAGACCCTGTCCTAATACATACATAAAATGGGTGTGACTTGTGGTGGCGTCGAATCGTTTAGTTTTTTGTTTTTCTTTTTTGTGGTACTGGTGATGGAACTCAGGACCTTGTACATGTTAGGTAATACTCTGCCACTCCACTCCACTCCAACCTGAAAATATTAGGGTTTTGTTGTGATTGGTTTTGTTTTTTGAGACAGGGTCTCACTCTGTATCCCAGGCAGGCCTCAAACTCATGGCAGTCCTCCTGCCTCAGCCTCTGAATGCTGGGATTACAGGGGTGCACCATCGAAGCTGGCAGACTGGGTATTTTTTATATTAAGTAGTGCTGGTTTTTCTGGAAATATTTCCAAGAATGAAGGTTACATTTAAAAGTCCTTGTCAAACCAAGGGCTGTGATACACGCCTACTCTGGAGGCTGAGGGAGGAGGATGGCTTATACCAAGAATTTAAAACGAGTCTAGGCTACATAGTAAACCCTGTCTCCAAAAAAAAAAAAAAAAAAAATGCTTGTCACACTTAGAAGTGTCTATTGGGGCTGGGGATTTAGCTCAGTGGCATAAGCACCTGCCTTGCAAGCGTATGGTCATGAGTTCAAGCCCTGGTACCGATAAAAAAAAAAAAAAGGGTTGTCTATTAAGTGTGAGGTTACACTTTAAAAATCACCCTGAAGTTTTTTCTTTATTTTTGTTGCTGCTACCGTTGTTTTTTTGAGACAGGGTCTTGTTATATGGCTGAGGCTGGCTTCCAGGTCATGGCAATCCTCCTGCCTCAGCCTCCCCAGTGCTCGGATTGCAGGTGGGTGCCACCATGTGCGGCTCACTTACATAAATGTAATTTTAATGAACGGCCACGTGGGCTAGAAGCTATCACATGAGGTCACACAGCTCTAATGACTTAGAATCAACTGATAGAAACCTGAATGCCAAGGGACACCAGTACTTTATAACCAGGTGCGGACAACAGGTAGGGACTGACACTGTATAAATAACAGACTGTGCCCAGGGCCACGGAAGTGGCTGCTACTCTGCCCAGCAGGGAGGAATGTGGCTCCTTTAATCTTCGGATTAAAGGGTGAGGATTAGGGATCTAGGCGCTTTGTGATACTGATCAGATGAAGCACAGATGGGCGAAAGCTGATACTTCTAAGCAGGATGTAATTATCCAGGCCGGATCCCTGCTGTTCCCGCTCGGGCAGACAGAGCCAGGGCCCAGACCGTGGACCCTGCTCTCCCTCGACCTACCGCAATCAATCAGGAAGGGGAGGCAAAGCTAGCAGAGTCCAGGGTGGCAGGGGATTGTGTTGGGAGGTTACAGAAAGCCACTCTGTGGAGGTGACATTTCACCCCAGGAGTGAAATCTGTGGGCATTGGTCCGTATCCCAAAAGTACTTTCTATCGGAAGTCACAAACCTTTTCTATAAAGGACTAAAGGAGCAGGGTTTATCGACAAACACCTGTAATCCCAGCTATGTAGCCCGGGCTGGCCTCAAACTTATGCTGATCCCCCTGCCTCAGCCTCCTAAGTGTTAAGATCGCAGCTGTGTCTCCCTGTGCTTGGCTGATAGATTGTTTTCTTAAGCCAAAGTCTTTTCTTTTCTTTTTTTTTTTTTTTGGTACCGGGGATCAAACTCACGACCTCACGCTTGCCAGGCAGGCACTTAAGCCACTGAGCTAAATCCCCGGTCCAAGCCAAAGTCTTTTCAAGGGAACTCGGAGCTTGGGTCTGCTGTTATATCACCAGGACTAACAGTTGAATGTTTGTTGAATGAATGAAGAGACCTGAGTAGGAAGTACTGATATTTCCTTCATTTTACAGTTAAGGAAACTGAGGCTGACATGGTCAGTCAACTGATGGCCAAACTAAGATTTGAACCCAGATCACTGGCCCACAGGCTGGATGTCTTTTCATGAGGTGGAGCAGCACACAAACGCTGATACTCTGGACAAAGTGCTATGCTCTCTATTTTACAGGTGGAGAAACTGAGACTGACACAAAATTTAAAACCTTGCCCAAACCCAGTGCAGTGGTGCACACCTGTAATCCCAGCACTTTGGAAGGCTGAGGCAGGAGGATTGCAAGTTCGAGGGATGCTACAGAAAAGGCTTTCCCAAAATGCCCTTGGTGCCCAGCACTCCTCACCTGCCCACACCACAGGCTTTTCCTCTTCTCGCTCTCCATCGGCCTCCTCCGAGAAATCTTCCAGAAGCTTCTCCGCTTCCTGGGCCTCGGCACCTCCAGGGGCAGCCCAGCCCAGAAAGGCTCGGATGCGGCCCAGGTCCCGGTGGGCGGGGGGGTCTCGGAAATCCTGAGGGTGATCTCGGAGCCAGGAGCCCAGCACGGAGACCACAGCCCTGGCCAGAGGGGTGGCCTCAGATGGGGCCTGGAGATCCGGACCTGTCCACTCTCAGCTTCCAGCCCCAGCGCCCCTCCCGCCGCGGGCCTGTAGGCCAAGCACTGGCTGACTTAGGGCCCCCCACGCCCCACCCCTGCGGTGGCCCAGGCAGCCGGAGGACCAAGACCAACCTCAGATTCTTGCCGAGGCTCTGGTCGCGTCCCTCTGTGTTCTGGCTGTCTGTCCTGCGGGGAGGGCCCCTCGGGTCAGGTGGGTTAGGAGGAGGCTGGGGTGGGGCTCTGGGGCTGGGGGTGCCCAAGGGTCCCTGGCTACTGACCCTGGAGGCGGCGGAGGTGGCGGCGGAGGCAGCAGGAAGCGCAGGACACAGGCGGTGGGCACGAAGGCGTGGTGGGTGGCCAGGAAAGCGGGCACGAAGCCCGGGTCCTGCTCGCGGTCGCCGGACACCAGCTCGCCCATCAGCCGCTCCAGCCGCGCCGCCCTGAGCGCACGCACCTTGCTGGTGCGGTAGTGGAGGAAGGTGTCGGCTGCGGGGGGCAGGGGCTGCGGGGACCGGGAGGGGGCAGTGAGTGACTGCAGGGCCCCCCCGTACCCCCTTTCCAGTGCTGCCCAACGCTAGCCCCGCTCTTGCATCCGTTCCTTCGGACTCCCTGGGTTTGTTATGCTGCCAGCATGGGCCACCCCCGTGGCCCCTCGGGGGTGGTGGTGGGCTTTGCACTGAGCTGCATCTCCACCCTTTTTATTTTACTTTGAGACAGGATCTCACTGAACTGCTAAATTGCTCAGGCTTACTGGGATTTGCAACCTTCCCGCCTCAGCCTCCCAGACTGCTAGGATGACAGCACCTGCTCAGTCCCCTAAGTCCCCTGTGACCCTCTCATGGAGTCGCCCCCAGGCTTCGCCCAGCCCCCCTGCCAACCCCTGGCCGCACCCACCCTCCCCGGGCGG
Organism: Dolichotis patagonum; assembly: GCA_004027295.1. Classification (NCBI taxonomy): domain Eukaryota; kingdom Metazoa; phylum Chordata; class Mammalia; order Rodentia; family Caviidae; genus Dolichotis; species Dolichotis patagonum. The sequence goes on along the minus strand of PVJX010014678.1, from coordinate 5,324 downwards.
CTTCCGGCTCCGGCCCACTGACCGTGGCTTCCCCACATGTGGCCTCCTGTTCTGCCTTCGCCCGGTTGCCCTTGGCCCCCTCGGGAGCGCGAGTCAGCTGGGCCCATCCCATTTCCTGGACGTCCACCCTCACCTGGTGGCCTGCAGGCCCCGCCTTCGTTCCGAGCCCCGCTGCACCTGGCTACCCTAGCTGGACTCTGGGGCTTCGGCCCCGCGCACCTGGCCGCGCGCAGGCCCCGCCCCCTCACCCGGCCGCGCGCAGGCCCCGCCCCCTCACCCAGCCGCGCGCAGGCTCCGCCCCCTCACCCAGCCGCGCGCAGGCTCCGCCCCTCACCCAGCCGCGCGCAGGCTCCGCCCCCTCACCTGGCCGCGCGCAGGCTCCGCCCCGGCACCTGGCCGCGCGCAGGCTCCGCCCCCTCACCCGGCCGCGCGCAGGCCCCGCCCCGGCACCTGGCCGCGCGCAGGCCCCGCCCCGGCACCTGGCCGCGCGCAGGCTCCGCCCCCTCACCCGGCCGCGCGCAGGCCCCGCCCCGGCACCTGGCCGCGCGCAGGCCCCGCCCCCCTCACCTGGCCGCTCGCAGGCCCCGCCCCCGGGCCCGAGCGCTGGCTGCGCTGCCGCCGCAGAGCTACGCTGAACACCGCGCCGTCCTCGCTCTCCTCGCCCCAGTCCTGCAGCGGCGTCTGGGCGCAGAGTGGGCTTAGGGCTCTGGGGCTGAGCCTCGGTGCTCTGTGCCCCAATCGTCCTCCCACATCCTCAGGACATGGGGTGGAATCTGGGGGAGGTCTTAGGGTCCGGTTTCATGGAATCTGACTTTTTTCTTTAAATTGTTGTTTTTGAGGCAGGATCTCTGGTCCTCAAACTCGGCGATCCTCCTGCCTCAGCCTCCCGAGTACTGGGATGCCAGGCGTGGGCCACCACGTCCAGCCGGAATCTGTCTCTGATCCCTCCTTCAAAGACACTCAGAGACCTCCACTCCACTCCATCCCCGAAAGGAACCAACCGCCTCCCTCAGCCAGGGCCAGGTCCCACGGGAGGCACAGGGGAGTCCTCCCAGCTCTCGAAAGGGTGAGCGGCATCTGGGGACATGCTAGGGTCCAGTCTCCCGGACCCGCTTCTGGTCTCTCCTTCAGAGGCACGCAGAGGACGCACCCCATCCCCATCCCAAAGGGAACCAGCCACTTCCCTGGGTCAGGGCCAAGGTTCTGCCCGAGACCTGGGGACAGATCCGATTATGGGGAGTCGGCACCTAGTCTGCCCGGGACACGGGTCCCAGGATCCTCCGCCTCCTTACCAGGGCCAGCTCCTTGCCCGCCGTCTGCTCCATGGCCCGCGCCCGTCTGCACCGTGGTGGCGCCGCGGAGTGAGGCAGCTGAGGGCGGGCGGGGGCAGCGGGCCGCGGCGGGGCGGGGCGGGGCAGGACGGGGCGGACCCAGAGCCCTGGCAGGGGCCCAGCCTGTCCCCAGGAAGGGGACACCTCTCTCCCCAGGGACACAGAGCCAAGTTGTGAGCCACTGTGTCCCCAGGCAGTGTCCTCTGTCCTCAGGTGGGAAGGGCCGTGGGGGGACAGTGCTGGGGGGGCCTCTCCGGGGTCAGCAGCTGCTGGGAGCCAGGAGGCCCAGGTTGGAGGGGGCTGTCTGAGGCCCGAGTATTGCGGGGAGCCGTCTTTCCATAAAGCAGGGGTCGATCAGAGAGCGGGGGACACCTGGAGGCCGGTGGGTGACCTTTATTGCGCGATTCTGAGGCCTGGGCTGACCCAACTTGGGAGATTTACTGTGGGAACATGTGGCCCAGCCCCTTCTCTCCTGCGGACCTGCTGGCCTGCTCTGCTCCCACTCGGGCCTCGTGCAGCCCTTCGAGGGGCCCCCGTGGAGCCCGGCCGGGTCCAGGAGGTCAGGGGCTCGGGCGGAGTGGGCACCACGTGCCTAGGACCTCCGCAAGCGACCTCGCTTCTTGCTGCGCGTTTCGATCAGTTTCTGGGAACGGATCTTGAACGAAGCCCGGTTCACCACATTGTCGTCCTCTTCGCTCTCCTCTTCATCTGCGGGGACCCCTGACTGATGCAGCCCTCCAGGCACCCTGCTGGGCCCTTCACCACCCCACCCACCTCCACCTTGGCCCTGGGCCTGGCATCTGACCACCTCCCGCCCTTCCCGAGCCCAGCAGCACTGACCGAAGAACTTGTCCTTGGAACTAGCCAGGTGGAGAGGGATGCGGGTGTTGTACCGGGGTAGCTTTCCTTCTAAGGTGACCAGGAACTGAGGGGAAGAGGAAGGAGGGGAAGAGCAGTGTGGGCGAGGCAGTGGCTCATCCCAAGTATGCCTTGGTTCCAGGCAGCGACCACTGCCCACTGGAATGCAGTCTTTGGCTCTGAGTTCAGGCTGGCCTTGAACTCCAGGAGATCCTCCTGCCTCAGCCTCCCCAGCCCTGGGATTATAGGTGTCCCCTGACACACCAGTGTAGAATGTGCTATTTCTCCAGCCCAGCTTCACGTTACTTCTCAGGAGACCCTCTGATGTCCAGCTCCTCAGGGCTACCCCTGACCCCCAGCCTCCCTCTGGCCTGCTGGGGACACGCCCACAGCTCCACTGGCTCCTCCCCCTGGAGGGTCAGCTTCACCCTCAAATTGCTCCTGTGGCCCCTGGAGCCCCCTCTTCCCAGCTGTCAGTCCACGTCCTGGCCCCGGAGGGCTGACCCCGTCCCCTCTGGCCTGCACAGGCTGCAAGGGCACCTCGCGGCTAGCGATGTGGCGCAGCATCTCCGGCACATCGTGGCTCAGGAGCTGAGACTGCAGTTTCAGCAGCTTCTCCTCCACCAGGCCCAGCAGGTTCGGCAAATAGTCACTTGCGGTGGGATCTAGCGCCTTTGCGGAAAAGCGACTGTCCTCCTGCAGCCATGGGAGGAGCCAAGTTGGTGGGGCGGGGCTCTAAGAGGCTCCACCTAGGGGCGGGGCTTTGTGGAAAGCCCACCCATGGGGGCGGTGCCTACCGGTTCGGGCTGGGACCTCAGAAGTAAAAAAAAAAAACCCTGAATTCTAAGGGTGAGGGGAATAATACTACCCTGAGTGAGGCCATTGTGCGGATGGGCTTCTGAAGAGATTTTTGTGTGTGTGTGCTGGGGTGGAACCCAGCTGAGTCCAGAGCCTCTATCCTGAGCTGTACCCTCAGTCTCCTCTTTTGAGACAGGATCTCCCTAAGTCCCTGAGTTGCCCAGGCTGGGCTCGAACTTGAGATCCTACTGCCTCAGCCTCCTAGAGCGCTGAGTTGACAGGCGTGCACTAATACACCGTGCAAAAATGAGTCTCTTGAGGACCGGACAGGGTTCTCTCATTTCCAGAGGCCGCACGATTGAACCGGAGTCCCCAGGGTTCTCGATGGGAGCACAGTGGGCCTTTTCCATGGGGACGGGCCTGGGGGCAGGATATATCTGAAGTCCCGGACTCTCTGGGAGGGAGAGGGTTTCTTTGGGGATGTAGGGCAGTAGGGCAGGTTTCCTGCTGTAGACTGGGCCTCTGACTTTGGGTGCCAGTTGTCTCCACCATGAGATCTCACACCGGGAGACAGGGGCCTATGGGGCCGGGCTTCACTGGGGGTGGAGCCTCTTGTGATTGGGTTTCCCTGAGGCGGGGCCCCCCATGGAGGCGTCTCGTGACCACCGCCCCTTGGGGCGGGGCCATCGGGGGGCGTGTTTCCACGGGGCGTGTCTATGGGCGGGGCCATCCCAGGGGCGGGGCCTACCACTGTGACGACTTTCAGCTTGCTGGCCAGGTGCTCCAGACTCTCCTTGGCCACCTGCGCGGTTCGCAGGGTGCGCTCCAGCTCCTCCTGGGCCTTAGCGCGTCGCTGCTCCTCGGTCTTGAGGCTCTCCCGCAACTCTGCTTGCAGCTTCTGTTGGCTGCGGGGAGCAGAGAAGTCACCCCCACACCCCAGCGCGGCCGAGTCTGTCCCCCTCCCATGGCCTGCCCCCCACACAGCCGGCCAGCGGGCCTCACCTCACCCGCGTGGCCTCCCCGGAGTATTTGAGGTTTTCCAGCTCCCGCTGCAGCCGCTGCTTCTCCTCCTTGAGTTTCACCAGCGTCTGCTCGTTCTCCTTCTTGAGGGCCTCCAGCTGCGTGACGGTGTAGCCCTGGGCCAGGAACCGCCGCACCACCGACTGCGGACCGGCCAGCCCCGGTCAGAGCCAGGCCAGGGCGGCAGGGCGCCTGCCTATCCCGTGCACCGCACACGCAGTCTAAGCTGGTGTTGTCTTATTTGGCAATATTAGGAATTAAACCCAGGGCCTTTGCAAGGCACTGCGTCCCCAGCCCTTTTTTATTGTTTTCTTATTTTGAGCTGGGGTTTTACTAAGTGGGCAAATGGCCCTGGCTGGGCTGCTCTTGTCACCCTCCTGCCTCAGCCCACAGTGCTGTATGTCTGGCTTCAGGCTCAGGGTTGCCTCAAGCGGTGCAGCCCCTGACAAGTCATTTTTCTGGTGCCCTCCCTGCTTCACAGTTGAGAAATCCCCCACCCCTTTCCAGGTAGGGGCCGCTCCCCCGTGCCTAGGTGGCCCTGGAGGTCGGAGCCTGAGATCTCTTCGGCGTTGGCCTGTGGGGGGAGTAGGAGGCTGCAGAGAACCAAAGGGGTGAACCTGGCTGTGAGATCAGCTGAAGGCTGGAACCAGGCACCAGGGTGGAGGGAGGGATAAGGGTCTTGGAAATTTTTAAAACTGTTACCCAGGACCCAGAGCAGGGTCCCCACCTGCTGGGTCTGAGGGTGGTTTTAGAGATTCCACCGTGTCTTAGCTGTGTTACGGGCGGTGCTGTGGACACAGGACAGACTAAAGTCCCAGGTCTCCTTCGCCGAGGAAGTGCAAAGCTGTGAGTGGTAATGGACCCCTGTAACCCCCGTACTCGGGAGGCTGAGGCAGGAAGGTCCCCAGGCTGTACTACATGGAGAGACCCTGTCTTCAAAACAAAGAAATGAAATAGGAAAGGAGAGATGCCGGCCGAGCGCAGGCAGCTCTCCTGGGCTTCTCTGGGAGGAGCAGCCGGGAAAAGGGGCGGCAGCTGGAGGGGAAGGGATGGCTTTCAAGAAGAGAGCAGTTCGGCTGGTGCGCTGCAGATCTGACCTGGCTGAAAGGGCAGGGCGGGTGTGCTGGGCCCAGTTTGTGAGCGACTAGAGGCCAGAGGCGGGCGGGAGGCGCTCACGTGTGTTTCAGCCGCGCCGGTGGCGTCCTTGACCTTGCTGAAGGTCACCTCCATCTGGTACATGCTCCAGCGCCGCCGCAGCTCCTCCTCCTTGGCCTGCTGGTGGTCTTGGATCGTGTCCTCCGACTGCAGCAGCAGGTG
>PVJX010014677.1:0-44308 GCA_004027295.1 Dolichotis patagonum | reverse complement strand
GCTATTACTTCTGTAAATATCCTCTTGATATCATTTGGGCTGTCCCCTTCTTTTTCATTTATCCCTATTAATCTTATGTTATTTTTCTTTGCATCATCTTGCAGGTGTTGAATTGTTATTTCCTGATTCTTTGTTGTTTTTAAAAGATCTTGTCTTTCCTGCTCACTGGCTGCAATCTTATCTTCAAGGTCTGAAATTCCATCTTCACCTTCATTGAGTCGGTTTTTACAGCTTTCAATAGAATTTTTGATTTCTTGTATATCTCTTTGAATCTGCTTTATGCATTCTTTTTGTTTCTTATATTGTTCTTTCAGGGATTCTATCTGTTTGCTTTGTTCCTCTAATTTTTTAGCTGTGTTTTCACTAGATGCATTCACTATTTCTTTCACTATTTTTATCAATTCTTCTTTTACCTGGGCAAGTATTTCTGATTTGAATTTCTCCATAGCTTACCCTATTTGCATATTTACTTCATTTGATATCATTTCAGACATTTGAGGCATATGGCTTCTTTTTTCTTCTAGGTATACGGCTTCTAAGCTTTCTTGGGAGGGCTAGAGCTTTGAGCCTGCCTTTTGGTCTTTCCTTTTGTCATTTTTCTATATTTCCTTGCTTTGAGTGGTGTTCCAATGCTTTCTCTGCATGTGTGGTGAATTACCTCTCACACCCTCAGTTCCTGGAGGGGCAGTGGCTCCCCCACAGGCTCTTGGCTTCCTCACAGGGTCCTAACTCCCCTCTGTGGGCTCCTGGCTCCCTAATTTGTAAGGCGAATGCTGGGTGTGGTCACCCCGGAGCCTGTGGAATCTCAGGCAGGCCAGGCCACCGTGCTTTGTCCCAGGCAGGTCTCCAGGAGGTTCCTTGCGAGTGAAGGGTGGGCCTACAGCTCCCAAAGAGTCAGGCCAAAATGCTGGTTTCTGCAAAGTTCCCGGTCCCAAACAGAGCTGGCCAAGATGCCAGTCTCCATAATATCCCCAATCCAAACAGCCCCGGCCACTCTGCGGGTCCCAGAGTTTCGGGTCCCAAAGAGACAGGCCGTGATGCTGGTCTCTGGGAGACTTCCTGGGGGTGAAGGGTGGGGCTACGGGCCCAAACAGACCTGGCCCATATTCCAGTCTCCAGGCAGTTCCCTGCAGATGAAGGGCGGGCCTACCAGTCCCAACCAGTAGTGCGGAGATGCAGGTCTGCGCAGACTTTCAATTCAAACAGCCCAGGCCACTCTGCGGGTCCCAGAGGTTTAGGTCCCAAAGAGCCAGAATGAGAATATTTACAAAGTAAGGATCCTGGCTTCCTGCTGACTATTTCAGTTAAACTTCTAAACTTCTCAAGGTGACACAATGTATCAACTATAACAGATAGAAAAAAGAAAATCTAGATTTATCATTATGTTTTCTGTTTAAAACTTATTCACTGTCATTATGTTAACCAACATTAGTTGTTTAAAATCACCTGAAAACTTTAGACTTATAGAACGAAAACACTTATATTTAACACTATAAATTCTACTGATATAAGTAAGTTTCATAATAGTGGTTATAAAACTTACCCAAGGCCACTTAAATTGAGATTTTTACCTTTTTCTTTTCAAAATGTACCAATTTAAAACAGGAAAGAAAGTGGCTTTTTATTGTTCTTCTCAGCTCATTACCCTTCTTTGTAACTTATTTTAGGAAAATTACTTACAATATGGTAATAAAATATGTGCTATTAATATGTTCTGAGCATACTTGCTTATGTAAGTGAGTATTTCTCAATCAGTTTTGATCGAAAACTATGTTTACCCTCTAAAAGCATCAAAGATCTTCTCCAGTACCTTTTGTTTATGTGACTAATGTAAGTAATTTTATTATATTAGAAACTAATACTTAGGAAAAAAGTATTAATTCTCTCAAAGATCGATAATAATTTACCCACAATTCCATATTTATCAATAATAATTAGATATAACATAGCTAACAAAGATTTTTATAAAATATAATTATATTTCCAAAGACAAAAACAAATGTATTAGAAGAGTGGCATTATTTTATATTTTGCAAAGCTCTTTAGTATGCCTGTATACAAGACAGTGGCAGTCTTTTTTCCCCCCCTTTACTTTTTTTCCAGATGGCGTCTGTCCATGCTGCCCTCCAAACTCAAACTCCTGGGTTCAAATGATTCTCCTGCCTCAGCCTTCAGAGTTTTATAATGACAGCAACATGACAACCTGCCTGGCTATACAACTAAATTTTTATTTCTGTATTTCCTTCCACATTTAATATTTTTTATATGTTGTTTAGATAGAAATGAATGGAGAAAACCTAGCTTAAATCTCTTACTTCAGTGATGAATTCTCTTTGAAACTAAATTGAAACTTGCCAATTGCTAATTTCTTAGAGGTTAATTTCAATGTGAAATCTGAATCTATATTAATAACCATTTTGTACCCTACATAATTGTGAATATAGAGTAAAAATGATAGTATAAAAGTCATATACTATCACTACCATTATGAAAATAATTTTGATCTTAGGGACACTTAAAGACCTCCAGACTTGGAGAAATGGTGGTTTGGGGAAGTAGATGTGGTTTAAACTGGCTACTTCAGTCTTGTACTACCTTATGCAAGGTTCATCTTTGCCTCTTATTCGAGGATTTGAGCTGTGGTTCCAGATAAGCCTCTGTGTGTCTTCTCTGGTCACCTAGGGTATTGCTATCCCATCTAGCTGACAAACAATGTGAAGTACAATATCAACACTGTTGTAAACTGTATGTCTAAAAGAATTCTGGTTCTTAGAGCCATTTTTTTTAGACAAGAAGGTTAAACCCCAATCAACAAATCAACAGGTATAGAGAAGGCTTGAAAAGCTTTGATTGTACCGTATATGAAACGCTTGTCACACGTGGAGTGCTATTAAAGTTGCTGTATGCTTCCAAAAGCCTAAGGAATAAACACAAGAAATTGAAATATGAGACAGATACTGAGAAAAAAAAAAACAGACTAGAGAAACTCTTCAAACTCAAATGGATAATTCAAAAGTCCATACTTGAAATTGCCTAATATTTTGAAATGACTTCCAGGAGAACAGATTTCCCATAGCAGTTATTCTTCCTTAGAATTCTAAGAACATATATTCTGAATTTCTATCATCATTGGATTCAAGCGTACATCATAGTCCGTACTGTATGTAAACTCCAATACTATGATACTGCCTCCCGTTACAGTGAAGAGATTCTCACACATGTAAGCTAACTGGATAAAGGGAGCACCCTTGAATAAAATGAAGGCCAGTGGATTAAGCAAGTGATCAATTAGCAATTATAAGTGGTGCAAGAAGCTTAAAAACCTAACATATTACTCCCCAGATCAAAAGCTTGTGGCATATCGTTATTGCTAGAATCAATCCATTTTATAGTGACATATGCTTTATGTCTCCTTTTCTACTGATCTTTCACTTAGTGTGCATAGTCCCTACTTCAATCTCTGCTTATGCTGTTCACACTATATATAATCACTTATTTTGCATTGTGCTCATATATAGTTTTAAACATATTATTTAACTTTCTGTCTTCTATAAAAATAACCCTTCTAATTATTGAAAATCTCAAAAACAGTTCTTCTGATTATTTTCTTTTCTTCACAGCATTTATCAATAAATACTTATAGAATTGTTGATTCTTCTATCCATGACTCAGTTTTTGGAATTGCAAAAGTAAAAATTATTTTTATTGGACCACATGGCTTTTAATTACCCTGCATGTTGTACATTCTTGTTTACTCAATATATTTTATATTTATTTATGTTTATATTTGACAACCAACTTATGTGTAACATCAGAATAATTTTTGAAGTGAATTTACCATATAGATACATTTACCACTGAGCTACTGAAAAGAAAGTACACAGAAAAATGTCACAAATAATCTTTAATCTTATGAATAACTCCTCTAGGCTTACAATAACATAAATTCTATTAGTCTACAGTGTAATAACATTTTTTATTTATATTTAATTAACAAAAAGTGAAATTTTAACTACATTCTTTATATCTGGGAAGGAAATAGACATTGTGACATTCTAGCTAGTGTGTGTACCAAATGATATAATTTAGGCATCAGAATTTAGAGGAAAAAAACTTTGAAAGATTCATATGCTTTCACTATTAGTTTTAGAAATATAGATTCCTGGATCTATTCTCAAAATTATGTGGCAAAAAATAAAAAATAAGACAGTTGCCAGGCATGGTAGCACACTCCTGTAACCCCGCACTCTGGAAGCTGATGTAGGAAGATGGTTGCAATTTCGAGACCAGCCTGGGCTACAAAGTGAGCCCTACAAAGTCAACCTGAACTGCGTAGCAAGACTCTGTCTCAAAAAGACAAAAACAAACAAACAAACAAACAAAAATGATATGTTGCATGAGATTATTCATTGTGATATGTTAGTAACAGCAAGAAATTATAGTCTTTTACTTATTTTAGGGCACTAAGGGAATAAACTATAGTGGAACTACTTGTTAACAGGAAGGGAATTATATCAATATCTGTAGGATATATTATAAAGTTACAGAAAATAAGAAGACATATGACAAGATTGTTAAGGTATATGAAAGGTAAGATAAAGAACTATTTTATGGTAAGTTTGCTTACATATAAAATAGAAGTTAGCACTGTAAACAAATACACTTATGATCATACAGTATTTTCAAAATGTAACTATGAAAAAACACAGCACATGTTAAAAAGTAATTGCTAGCCTATACAAAAATAAAGAAGACCTTAGGAAGAAGAAAGAAATAGAAATATGACTTCAAATAATGTATCTGTTTGTATGGTTTTGATTTTGTTTTGTTTTGTTTTACTTTTATTGGTATATGTTTGCAGTACGTACTTATTACATTCACTTTAGGAATTGGTATCTATACATAACACATTTCAATTCTCTTCCTTTTCCTCTTCTCTATACCTCCACTTGTTGTTTAAAGTCATGAAAATTCAGTCAGAAAAGAAAATATATTAAAAATGAAAACAAAAATGGACAATTTAAAGCTCATTAATTTTTTAAAATGACTTTAAACATAGCTTTTTTAATATGTATGCTTAGTAGAAACTAATAACAAAAAAGAAAGTACAAAACCCTGAACTCTGGTCAAGTCTCTATGTGTAAGAACAAATGAGCAGGAAATAGAAGAGAAAGAGAAACAAGGTCAACACCACCATGATAAGGTAGTTTAAAAACCCCGATAAAATCAAGCATGTTCTAAGCATCTACAGGATAAATGTGACTTTACAGTGGTTGAAGGATGACATTAGGAGAGGAAGTGGGAGCTTAAAGGTGATGTTTTGATTTGAATAAACCATATATCTTTAAGACAAATGAGAAAAATTGCATTGAAACTAGAAATTCTCTGCAATTAAATAGCTTAGATTTATTTTGGCAGATAAGATACTGGGTTAGTGGCTATTTAAAGACAATTTTCAGGGAAAAATGATTTGTTATAGATAGGTAATAAATTATTTACAGGTAAAATTAGATGATGTTTTAGAGTGCTTTAACATGCTTTAAGCTCATTTAGATAAAGATTTAAGGGAAATAAAATTGACAAAAAAATAACAAAGTGATGATGATTTTTGCCTATCTCTTCTTCCTTTGGTAATTTTTCTATTTATATAATATAAAGGCTAACAGCTTTAATATGCTGCATTTGCTCCATCCCGTATTTTAAATTTTATTTCCAAATTAATTTTGGAAAATGAGGAGTCAGACAAGTCGGGCGATAATAATGCCACAATTCTCCAAATAGTATATTCTTAAATATAAAAGCATTTCAGGAACTAATTTAGATGATTTTTAAATGTATGACTAAAATGTTAAGAGAAGTTTTGTTGCCCATATACTGGAGTAATAAACTCCATAAGAAAATGGTATATCTGCAGCTCAACAGCTGTTGATGATGAGGGCCACGAGTGAATTGCCTCCATTCCCTCGCCTCTACAGTTGTGTCACCTCTTTTTATAGCATGTGTCATTGCAGGTCTTCCATGGTGATTTCACAGCTAACATACACAAAGTCTTATAATTTCTTGCATTTTTGAAGATAAGCAAATGGGTTTGTATGAAGTATGAAGAAAGACACAGGATTTATATTCTCATAAATTTAAATGTTAGGCAAATAGTTTCAAGTCAAGTCCACTTGGCTTACAAAGATAGCTATTGCTTCTCATGAAAGTCTTGGCTTTTCTATAAATCTCAATAGGGATGAAGTTGTATTTGGTTTCCTTTCTTGATGGTTTTGTTTGATTTTCATGCCTATGGAGAGTGCTGGTAGAAGAAAATATATTTATATTTGTATCTATACCTGCATCATCTGTATCTATTGATCATCTATCTATTATACACACACACACACACACACACACACACACACACACCTTTGGTATCATTAGGTTTTTGATCTGAGAATTTAACCAATGAAGATCCATAAGTCAAATGATTGTCTATATTTAATACATAATTTTTTTCTTTCCATCATTTTAAGCAGTAAAATATTTAAACAATAAGTATAATAATGTAAGTACATACATGTAAGCAAAATAAATGTAAACAAAATAAATGTAAACAATATAGTATTTAGATAAAAACAATACAGCCATTTGTATTGTATTTGGCATTATAAGCAATCAAATTTGAAGTAGACCAAAGAATATATATATAGGTCATGTACAAATATTGTGCCACTTTGCACAAGGGATTTCAGTATCCAGTGTTTTTTCTGTAAATGATGAACTCTGGGAACAATTCCTTGTGGATATCAAAGAAAAACTTTATATAGCATACTAATTATAAAACCATTTTATGTTGATATTTATGGGGTCTATTTTCATGGCAAAATATTGACATTGAATTTATTGCACTGTGTGTACATCGGCCACACAAATCAGGTCAGGTCTGCAAGCCCACTGGCTTCACTGGCTTAAAGATTCTCACTAGTTAGAACTGCACAATCCAAATGGCCAAAATAAGATCAGAAGCTTCCTTGGGGTGAAAAGATCTTAAAAGTTTTGAGTTCGTGGATAACAGTGGTAAACATTCTCTCTGATGTATTGAAAAAAAAATGACCTTATTTTGACTTTTAAAGTAACACTGATCACTGAACCTAAGTAGTTTACATGGTATAAAAAAATATTGTTTAAATTTTCAAAAATATAGTAAAAGACACATTTTCATTAATTTTTTAACAGTACTCCTCCTCACTTTGAATACACTTAACCCATAGTTCTTGCCAGTCTCTGAAGCAAGTCAGGAAGTTCTCTTTAATAAGTTGTTTAAGTTATATTGTCATGGCTGCCTCAATGTCCTGAGTCAATTCAGAATGTTTCCCTTTTGTGGTCATTTTGACTTTGGGGAAAAGCCATTAGTCCCACAGGACCAGACCTGGTGAATGTGGTGGGTGAGGACCTACAGTAATGCTTTTATGAGCCTACCTTCCTTTGGATGGCACTCAACAGCAGCATTCACTGTATATTTTTTCACAAATTGTGAGGGTTCATTATATATTTTGAACTCATTATATATTTTGAACACTATATATTTTGAACACTTTCTTTCATGAAAGAAATAACACCAGAGAGATTCAATGAATTGACTGGAGTTAAATAGAATTAATTACAGTCAGTCCTCCTCATTCAATTATTTGATCTATAACTACTGTTTTCTGAATTTCCATTCTGTTGTTCAATTCTCTCTATTTCTTTCCTCTCCTCTTTTTTCCCTCTTTAGTCTGTGTTTACCACTTTTGTGCATATATGTTCTTGCTTTGCATATCCTTTTCTTTTTTTATTACTCCCTTGTTTTCTCTCCATAGTTTTCTGTTTTCACTCTTGTTTCTTCGCTATTTTATTCATTTTTCAATGTTTTGGTTGACTCTGAAATTTAGTCTCTTTCAATTGATGTAGTTTTTTTCTTTCTCTCTTTCTTTTTCTTTCTTTTTTTGGTACGGGGATCAAACTCATGACCTTGTGTTTGCCAGGCAGGGGCGTGTGCCACTGAGTGAAATCCCTGATCCTTGACATGTTTTTTGTAATCTGTCATATTTAAAGCCATCTCTCTTAGCCTTAGGTTGACCCCCCAACCTTTATACAATAGGAGGCAAAAGTAAAAATGGAGACCATATATAAGCCATGTATGGCTAAATATTAAATATGTATGTATCCATGCATTATAAATCAATCTAGGAAGACTTAAATAAAATATTTTCTTTCTCCTTGGTTTGATCAATACTTGTCCAACTTAATTGGGTGGGCAGAACTGGGACTGAATGTTCTCATGTTCCTGAGATACTCATGTCAAAAATGTCCTTGCTGAAGAACTGGCCTTCAACCAACTAGGTCTTAATCCTTGACCTATTCTCTTTTATGCCAGCCTTTGACTCTGTCCCATAGTATTCTATGAGACGCCTTGCATGCATATGCGAAGACTCCCCAGGTTACACTGCTCATCACAGAATAAACCCTCAACATTGAAGGTTTCCTTACCCACTATGCACAGTAGAGCAATAGTCTTCCTGAAAAAAATGCCACTGGAAGCAGCATTGCTTATTAAAGGAATTCTGAGAATTTAGAATGAGAATGATTAGAACTTGATTTCTAGAAGAATCATTATGAATTCTTAGTGATCATATTTGTTTGCTTATTTAAGAAACAAAGACCTTAGAAATAGAAAGCACCTGAATTCTACAACCTGCACTTTAGGTATACAAAATGACAGTAAGTCCCTATGTGAGAAAGATAAATATTTGTGAATAACTCTACTCAAGAGCCGTGAGTTATTACCTAATCTGGAGACTTGAAGAAAATTTTTATAAAGTCATAAGTACTCTCAGCTGGGTGCTGTTCTAACCTGTATTTTAAAACATATGGGTTTGTCATTTTGAAGCTATGCAGTATTTGAGAGAGAGAGAGAGAGAGAGAGAGAGAGAAAGAACCTTCACGATATATATGTAAATGTTTTCCAAAAAATCAAGCTTGTAGAAACAAGTTGTGTTAAAACAAATGAAGAATCTTTAGTTAAGGAGAAAATTTGTCAAGGGTGCTTTTTAAAAAGGGTTTATTTTAGTAGAATTTCTAAGCAAAAGAATCCCTGATAAAACCATGAACAAACCCTGCACAAGCTTTAAGTGCTAACTCAGTTACCATTGCATTATACAAATTATGACCAAATTTGACTGTGAAAAGTAATGAGTGTGTGTTACATGTTTGGTATATGAAAATATACCAAACTATTTTGAGCAAAGAAATGTCATTGAATAATTTTAAAAAGAGGAATGCTAAGCATTCCTTTAGGATTGTGGGTGTAATTCCGTGGCAGAGTACTTGCTAACACTGGCAAAGCCAGGGCTAACACTGAAAATAAAATTCATTAACATAATTAAGGTTTCTTATATTCTGTTGGCAGCCTTAGAACTGCAAGTTATCTTGCTGTGGGAAGCTGGATATATAAAATAATATATCCAAAAATCCAAATAGCTCTACTTTTCTTAAAATAAAGCTATTGATAATTTTATACTTCTAAATAAAAATATGAATGAATGCATGGCTATAATTTTTATTAGTATTTTCAGCATAATTGCTATGTGTTTAGAAACTAATTCTTCTCTTTCTTTTTTCTTCTTTCTAATGAAATGTTTAATATTTTGTATATATGTGATTCCTAGTTATTTTAAAAAATAAAATGCAATGGAGTACTATGCTGCCATAAAATGATAGATTTGACTCATTTGTAGGAAATGTATATCCTTGAGACTATAAAGTTAAATGAAGTAACCGACATGACAAGTTGACTATCACATGATTTCTTTTGTATGAAAAACTCACTTTTTACACATGTGTATCAAAGTAAAAGGTATATAACAGAAAAAAAAGACATTGTAATCCAATGTAGACATTGTATCTAAAACTGTACCTTGATGTTATACAATTGTCTAACATGTTTATATGTTCTTTGGTCTATTAGTCCAGTTTTCAATCTGTATATATGATAATTAACTTGTTAAGATAAATAAATGAATCTAATGCAAGAAAAAACAGGTGGTGTGAAGGTGGAAATAAAAGAGAATTGGAATATGTTATGTATGTATACAATCCCCTTGCAGCAAATCTAATCATCATGTACAGCAAACATCTACATATTTACACAGTTTTTAATGTTATTTTAAAATGATGACCATGAAAAAATATATTTTTTTCATAGTTGAAACAGTTATTCTTTGGTATTGGAGATTATGTTTTATTATTTTGTTATTGTATAACAATCTTTTATGGAGTATTTTTAGAGTTGGCATTTGTTCTTATCTCTGCTTCTTCTGAGATAAATGCCTAGGTATAAAATTTAGGTCAAAATTTCATATATTAAACCTCTTGATATTTTGAGAAAAGAGTTTCTTGAATGCTGATATATTTCAGAATTTCATGGAAGAGATCAGAGTGGTGTTCACAGTTACTTCTTGTTTATGGTGTACATTTAAAAAAATTGTAACATTATTTAGTTGATTTTTCTCTTATGTTAACACCAATATGGTGATTTGTTGAAATATTTTGTGATTAATATTCAATATTAAATCTCTATTTTGAAATGCATATGTTGGCATATACCAAGAGCTTTAAATATTCTTCCAGATGCAGAAAATGAAATGTTATATGACAAATTTTAATGTGAGAACCAACTATAAGTGTTTAAAAATTTGTTTAGTGACCAGTACTGGATAGCATGTATAAAGGTAACTTTGTTCCTGTTTACCAAGACATAGGTCCTTACATTTGGAAGACCAAACTTTAAGAAGCTTTAAAGTGTTTGAAGTATTGAAACTGAAAAATAGAAAATGAGTGACAAGCAATGTGACAAGTGTCAGAGACTGCCTTATAAAAGCCCAATGTGTTGTTCCAAACAGCTACAAGGAATAGTATATAGAACTTCTTCGACAAGGGCATTGCTCTCCTAAGGGCATGGAAGAGAGTGGTTTGTGAAAATAATTGGAGCTAAAAGTGTGTATAAATCAAGGTTTAATGATTCAAAGGACATAATGTAAAATTGCAGGTATTTGCTTTTAGTGCTGAACAAAGGCGTAAGTGTGTGCTTAAGGGTTGGGAGGGGGTCCATGTTGTTAAGAGATCCGGGACATGATTAATGTCTCTGTCTAGTGGGCATGTCAGCCCTTCCAAATAGTGTGTGCTGCTACTACATGATGATTAACCTGTAAGGCAACAGAAAAATAGACTCGCACTGCACTGCACTCTATCATTCTCTGATACCATTTTTTAGGAGGTGCCATAAGAAAAAAAATAACCCTTTTTCTGTAGGTGAGTGGATGAATTAGTGTAAAGGTAGAAGGTATAGGTTCCTACATCTAAATTCTATTCATGAGATTGGCTTTATTTATTATGGATTCTTTGTGTTTTCATATACACGATCTAGTATTTTTACTCAAAATAATGAATGAGATTTAACTTATTTTACACATAAAATGTAATTTTAATACTGAAAAAGAATCAGACTTACAGGCTTAAGACTTTTCTGAGGACATTTGTTTGGACTACATTACATTTGTAAAAAATATTCTAGTGTGGGAAAAATGGAAAGGAACAGATATACTATAATAGCAAAGAAGCTTGATCTGTATCAAAAATACTAATGATCATCATCAACTAAATTTCATTAAAAATACTGTACAATGCATTAAGAACAGATAAACCTATCCTCTAATCTTTAGGGCCTGAAGAATTTATAATCTCTTTGGAGCATCTAACAAATAAGAGGGAATAAGAGGAAGCCAAGACTGAGATTTCTGTAGACAAATAAAGGCATCTGAGCTATACAAAATAGAATTATTAATTTCAAATTTTTAATAATTTTTCTTTTCTGAGAATTAAATATTTATCTGGATCTATATCTACCTATTTTTAAATTGCCCTAGAGTCTTGGACACATTATGTATTATAGATATACCCATGATAGATAAAAAGTACACCTCCAGGGTGATGTGGCAGAAAATAAAATTTGAGACTGTAGCTGTCAAATGAGACATAGAGAAGAATTTCACCAGAGAAACGATCTTACAGATCTTCAAACCACATGCCTCCCTGGAACTTGAAATGCCAGGGCCATGAATATGATTCTTCTATAGTAATATTCAGGGTCAGTTTCAGGAATCATCCATAAGTTGGCTACTAATTGAGTTAACTTATAAAAGTTTCTGTGTATGACCATGTCTTTTTGAAGTCAGAGTTCAGACCTCTAGTATCACCACGTACCCAGACCATAAGCATGAACCATTCACCCAACCTCTAATTCTTAAAATTATTCTTGACAATTTTCTTTTTTTCTAATTACAATCAATTCTAAGTCTTATTTTTGTCACTCTTTTGCTGAGTTTAAAATCTATCTAGTTTTCAAATCTAGTAGCTATCATCTAATTTCTAATAATTCCTACATCATTCACACTTTTTATTATATATTAATATTCAGAATTTTGTCACCTTTTAATCCACCATTTCTTCACATAAACTACCTGAAGACCAACTTCCTAAAAATATGCCTTGATAATATCTCTGCTCCCCTTTCCTGGCTTAATAGTTTTCCAGTTTGCTTTAATGATTTACCTTTGTAATATAAAGACCATAAGTTTTCTTTTCAATACGCCTATTGTCTTTGTTAGTCTCGAAGCATCTAACAAGATAATTCCTTAAAGTTACTTGTGCTCTTTCTTATTTCCTCATAGTAAATATCCTAACTGAAGATAGAGTTTTTTTCCTACCCAAATTTGCATCCTGCATTTGTGCCCCAGATACAGAAACACAATATATACACTGAGATAATCCTTAATACCACCTAAGTTTCTTGTAACTTCCATAACAAAGTGCCAGGAACTGGATGACTCACACAACAGGAACTCACCGTTTTACACTTCTAAAGAGCACAGTCCAAGACAGCTGTTGGCAGGTGAGGTTCACTGCTGTTGACAGATATGAGAGGGAGTCTGTTCCTTGTTTCTCTATTTGTTGATTTATTAACAATCTTCATCACTTTTTGGTTTGTGGTGGGTTAATTTAATCTCTATATGGTGTTCTCTTTTGTTTCTGTTTTTATTTTCAAATTTCTCCTTTTTGTAATTCCTTAGTCATTTAGAGAAACCTCCCCTAAAACTCCTTCTTGGTCATCTGGAAGGATCTTTTTCCCCAATATTATTACATTTGTAGATAACAGTGATCTGGGGCCTCAATATCTTTTGAGGGGACCAAACTCACTCTGTAACAATCAGATGGTATTTTTCAGTTGATAATGCGAAGCAAAGATTGTTTCTTTAAGAATTGGTTTTGTGCATTGCTTATGTTGCCATTCTTTTATTCATGAAGTTGTTCTTGTTTCTGTACACTATATATAAAATATCTAACTCTTCATCCTTTCTATACTCTCTTTTAATATCTTTTAATATGTACTCAAAACACCTCATATCAAGTTTCAATTTTGTCCTTTTAGAATAACATTAGCAGTTTGGGTCAGGAGGCCTTGATAAAATGTACTGAAGTTTTTCCAAATGACATACTGTACATTTGTTTATGTTCCAGTCAGCTAGGTTCATTGGCCTGCATAATTATCCAATAACATTGCTAGACAATATTGCAAAGTAGAAGTCTGCATAAGCTTTTCATGATTGGTCATCATAGAAAATAGAATCTTGTTTTGCTATCGTTCCAGATGGTGGCTTGCTTATAATAGTTTAGATTTAATCATGGTCATTATAAACTAAATTAAGCAAAATTATGCCATCTTAGAGGAAATTTTTATGTTATTTGCAATCATAGACTCTCACAGTAGGCATATCCTTAGCCATTGTAGAGACAGCACTAGACTGTTACCAGTGTGACAATTTTTCAGTGTTGCCATTCTCTTCACCATATGAACAATTTAATCTTTAAAGTTAATGTACTTGATTTTAAATTTTATTTACTATTCATCTTTTGAGAACATCTAGATAGATTATGGTTCAATGTGAAGAAACCGCTATCCAGTAACATGACAGGTATGTTCAGTTTATCTCAACATTATCAATTTGTTTGAGGAAATATTTTAGTATACATTAATATAAAATCTCCCTAGTTTTTAACAATTATTTATTGGAAGATATAAATTCAGTATGCAGTAATTTATGCTAGCTGTCCAGAACCTAGCTTCGTATGGCTTACAGAACATTTATTTTTACCACCTAAGTCATAAAAGTTGTTTTCCATATCTGCAGTCAAACTTAACTACAGGAGAGAAGAAGTAGAGAAATTACCTGTCGCATTATTCACAGGCCAAACCAAGATCCTGTAATACTATGGCCCACTAAGCTAATTTAGAAGAAAAAATGGAAAGAGCTTTTAAAATGATGGCATTTATATGTAATATATGTAGAAGAGTTTAGGGTTTTGACAGTTTGAGATTGTATCATCTTTAGAGAGAATGCATAATGACTTTTATTTCTTCTGAAATATGCATAAGTTCTTGAAGGTAACTTTCAACTCTCATTAGCACTTTTCAAAGCATGTTTCCTATGTCTGTGAAGCAATGATATGGTATACCTGAAATTTGAATAAATATTTACTGAGCAACAGTTCAATTATTTCCCCTCTTATTTGGAACTTCAGTACTCTTAATTGGTGAAGGAAAATCTTGTTATGAACATAACAGTTGAAATTTAACGTTATTTCTATTAATTCCCAATGATCCATAGTGTAAGACTGTATCTAATTCTTCCTAAAGCAAAAGATACTGATATTTTTAATGCAAATTAATTTGTGAATGAGAACATGGCTTTTGGAAGCATACTTTCTGGATTTGAGCTCTATATTTTATTTCATATTGTCTTTTTTTTTTTTTTTTGAGACAAGGTCTCACTATGTAGTTCAGGCAGTTTTTTAGTTCACTGTGTAGCCCAGGATGACCTCAAATTCACAGCAATCCTCATGCCTCAGCCTCCTGAGTGATGGGATTATAGGCATGTGTTGTCATGCCCAGTGCATTTTATACTATCTTAAAACATTTTAAAAAATTTCCTTAAATTATAACCTTCTCCTCTATAAAGTAAGAGTTGTAACAATATCTTTCTCAAGATTTATTGAGAAGCCTTATATGAAGGCTTTTCAACATTGGCCTTATTTGCATTTTGTACCAGCTCATTTTTGTTGTAGTGGGTAACCTTGTGCTTTGACAAGTAGTTAATAATATTTTTGGCTTCTGCCAATTAAATGACTATATGGTGATCTTTCTGTCTATGTTGTAATTACCATAAAGGTCTCCAGATAGAGAATGAATATCTAGAAAAAGAACAATATTTTTCCAAATTGCAGAATTCTAGGCTGCACGAATATCAAAGTTTATATTTGTATAGAGTGATGATAGCTCTGTACAGTTCCAGGCACATAATTACTCAGTAAATTTTAGCTATGGTTATCTCATATAAAATATTTATGATATCTTCTCTGAAGAGCTATAGTATTAAAGGACATGAGCATATCTTTCTTCTCTCTATACATGTGCATGTATATATAGATATAGATATATAGATAGATGTATTTCTGAGTATTTATGTATATCTATATAGATATATATAAACATTATATTAATTCTTCCAACCATTATTAAAAGTATTGAGAAGCACAGCAAAATTTACAAATAATCATCAAAACTTTTATGTTTTATATTCTTTAACACAAAATACTTTACAAATCACCAAACTTCATAAAACTAATTGATATAAATTTATCTCTTTCTTCTGTGTGCTTAGATAGGAAATGACATACAGTAGAATGAAAATATTACTATCTATTATGCAACATCATGTGAATTGTGACCAGGAAGGGTTCTTTCCTTTGTTGGTTCAAAAAGGAATTCTTAAGTTTATTTTTAATGTTGCTTTATTGCTAAAAGTCTAAAGTACAAAGCAACTCAGACAAGTGTAAAAATTAGATTAGGTAATTCTACTTTCTTAGTAGTATAACAATAATGCCTTGATTTGTTCAGTTTTTCTATGTATTTGTGAGCCTTTTACTTTTGTCTTATAAAATTATCTGAGCTGTTATTTAAGATCATTGTCACCATTTCAGAGATGAAGAGATTGACAGATTTACACCAAATATTATGACTCAATGAATAGAGGTCCCCCCAGAATTCCACAGATCTTCCTATGTTTAAGCACAACTTCAGCCACCACAGCCAACTGCTATTCTGAAAAACGTGCATAATGTTGACACTTTTGGAACCTTTTGAATAAATTTACCTTTCTTCCTTACTCTTTCAAGTTACTTAATCCTTTCCAGGGCACTCAGGGTTATTCCCTCTAATAGTCTTTGGCAATGTTTTTAGCACATTACTCCACATAAATTGTACTCTTCACTATTTCCCTGGCATTCATTTAGTTGAGTTTTGTAGTAAGAACATGCTGACACTGTTAAGGTTAATGACTCAGTGTTTTACAGCTTGAAACACATTTGAGGTTAAATTGATTGTTTGGATTGTTTTATTCAACAATGTGAGGCCTGTGTTCAGGTGACACTTACTCCCTGGAAGCCACATCTTTGTTACAAGCACAATGGTGTGATGTCAATAGTGACAGTGTGATAGTATGCCAAAAGTGTTTCTGGAATGTGGCCTATAAAATTACTGCTGATGAATTTCCAGTGACATACAGGTATTTATGAAGTACTGTACATATTGTGTGAGATGTTTATTTGAAATTCTGTCACATAGAAATCATTACAACTTCAGTGTTGCCAATGATATTATTGATAATAAAAGTTTCAGCGTTTTGGTCAAGGTTGTACAAGTATTAAATGCTAATAATGACAATAACAATAATGGCCAACATTTATAGCATAGCTGTTATACACTGAGAATTATATTAGATAGTTCATCATTTATAAAGTCATTTTTTTCTTGGAAAATTCAAATAGCTTTTTAAGATCATGTAAACCTAGAGGAGTCTGAAACCAAGCTTCTGAGTCCAGCCTGCATTGCCTAAACTCACAGCTACCTTTTCCACCCTAACTTTTCTCCATATAGTATGTACATAGAGCTGGACCTCGACTCCCATCTTCCAAGCTCTTCATTTGTGTTAGCATTCAAGCTCTCTCTCTCTCTCTCTCTCTCTCTCTCTCTCTCTCTCTCTATATATATATATATATATATATATATATATATATATATATTTTTTTTTTTTTTATCGGTACCAGGGATTGAACTCACGACTGCCTGCTTGCAAGGCAGGCACTTATGCTGCTGAGCTAAATCCCCAGCCCCTCAAGCTCTATATCTTAATCATACTTTCAGTGTCAGCACTGGCTGTCCTGCTTGAAGACTATGTTGATTGAACACTATATTCTGATTACTTACAGTCCTGGTGGATAATAGATTAATGCTTATAAAGGTTCTAAATGGCTTGCCTCCATTATAGATCTTTAGTGCTAAATTCACTTGCTAAGGCACTTAATAAATGCTAATGAATTATCTTATAATTTTATCAAGTTACATATTTATAGAAGCCTCTGAAAATTTCTTCATCTTATCCCAAAGATGGCTTAATTATGGGCATTTTATATACCACTTTAGGCTAGTATTGGACATTTTTGCAAGAAGAGTATAAAGACTTCAGGCACAGGTAAAATTCACAATGCAAGTAGTTGTTTTACATTAAAAACATTTAAAATATGACTTTCTCATGTAATTCTGCTATAATAAATATTTTCTAAAGTGTTGTATTCTTATCCTAAGAAACATAAGCCAAGATTTCCAACATTAAGAACAATCAAAATAATAAAAAACATATTACCTGCAAAGAAATAAAAATAAAACCAATATTAGGTTGCTCATTGCAACTGAGAATGATAGCATGAAATGGATACTACCTTTAAAATTTCTGTGAAAAAATTATTTTAAATCTAGAATTTTATAGTCACATAATATAAAGCATGCAAGCAGTCAAGATCTCCATTCTGTGTTACTTGGGCTCACCAATATACCTCTCCTATACATAATCTTAAGAAATTATTGTAAGACATTGTTTAACAAAATGAATAGAAAAAAAGCAAATAGATTATATAATAACTCTTGCTAGAAAGAACTATCAATCACAGGACCTGGGCTGAAGCTATGCTGTCATTCAATAAAAGAAATGGACCAATTGGAGGCAAAAGGATGGGGATCTAGAAAGGAACAAGAAAAGATAAGAAACAATTAAAAGTGCTAGGAAAGCCTCAAATATTTGTATGAAGAAGTTATAATTCAAATATGAAGCTTCTAATTGTAGGAGAGGATGAAAGCAGTGGAATATAGGAATGGTGTAATAGATTTCAAATGATGATAGAGCAAATTAGTTGGAAAACTTTTGGGGTATCATAATCATAGGAAATATTTATTCTAATTAGTGATGGGGATAACATCAAATGGAAATTTCAGGAAGGAAAACAACAAAAGACACAAAAAGGATGATTAAAATATGAAACTAAACAAAAGGTTTCTTGATTTTGACCAGAAGTAAGAAAGGGGTTGAAGTGTAGTTTAATGCTAAAACACTGGCCAGCCATGCACAAGTAAGAAAACCTCTATGAATTGCATTTTTGGGTTCTGTGCCTCATTGGGAAGTAGCACTGGAAAGGCCATTTGGCTGTGCAGTCAATAATAGTTGCACAGTTAAAATGTTATCCATCCTATTTTTATCTTTCAACTTTTAAAATAATAGTCATCTAAGTTGTTTATTTATGGTTATTAAGTGGAACATAAGAATCTTGCAATATAAATTAAAAATAGTAATGTCATAAATTTGAAGCATAAAGAAACAGGAACTGAAGTAGAGAAATGTTGAGATATGATAAATAGCTGATGGGAGTAAAAGAGAGATTTATGTGTATTGTTTAAATTAAAAATATTTTATAACTATTTTATAACTATTATTATAGTTATAATAATTTATAACTATGTTTGGGGTAAAAAGGTAAGAGGTTAGTAATTATTTATGACCTAAACTTTTCTTTATAGCACAAAGGCAATAGATTATTTTTACAATTATATATTATAAAAGAATTTTTCTTAGTATATGTTTCAGGAAAATGTATAAAACTATCAGAATACTAAAAAGCAAAAGCTCTTATTACCAGTAAGTAAAACAACTGCTCTGAAAGTATGGATAATGCATCATACTCAGAGGACAAAAAGTAAAAAAGGGAATGCGAGAGGAAAAAAGGAGGGGAAGGAGGGAAGGAAGTTCTTTTAGTAGTTGAAAGAGAAGAAAAGATTTAGTCACAGGGCAGGAATTAGAAATCAGAGATTAATTAATGCAAGAATTCATTTTAAACAAAGCTACTGCTCTGGATTTATTACTGTGTGCTTCATCTTGTTCCTGACTGAGCAGAAATAGGGGCTGAGAAATTTGCTGTGAACCCCGTCATGGAAGGCAAAAAGAAACTCTAGAAATTTATTTTTTGAGTGTACTTATTTCCCAGTTCATGAAAGTAGAATATATTTAACTTTATTTAGAAACAAACTCGCCGTAGTAGTTTAGGCTTCAGTTGATTAAACTAGTATCATTATTAGGTTACCATCCATTACTATGTAGACGTCAATATAATTGCAGAAAGAGGTTGTGAGGGATGCCAGTATTTAATATCATTGAACAGCTGAAAATAATACTTAGATTAAATACTGTCAACTGATTGTTTTATGAATATAAATCTCAGGCCCCCATGAGCTCTATGAGAGCAGGAAAATGTCATATCCTTTAGTTTCTAATATTATTTAAATTTGATTAAAGTAAGCACCATTATATAATATGCTGTTTAAAACTTTGAGAATGTAAACAAAAGACTTACACAAATATTTTAATTACTTTGAAAATACATATTCCTTGTAAATATTTTAACTTCATAAGTTCAGTACATATTCAAAGTACTATATATCTGTATGTCTCATTATGTATCTATCAATATCTATGCTCCTCTCCTGAGTCTCAAGACACTCATTGAAAAATGAACATAATTATATATAATCTTAAATATTGTTTACTTTCTATAATGATCATATCCCACTACATAACAGATCTTTCCTCTTTTTAAAGTAGAAAAGATTAAAGGAAAGTATTAGCTGAGTTCTTGGGGAGACTTGGAAGGCCTTAATACATTGGCTTTGGAAGCTTAAAATGAATTCATGGGTTCTGAGTGTGTCTTACCACTGTCTGCTCTTCATTTATTTTGTCTCACAAGTATATTTAAGTTTTAATGAAACTTGAGCCAACTATTCTGACCATGTGCCACTCAATGATGTTATGTGAAAATGGACGTTGTTTCGACTTCAAAGGATTTGAATCCATTTCAAAGGATTTGAACTTGAAATCACTACCAACAATTTTAAAGCAAATGTTTTTCCTTCTGTCAAGCATTGCCTAATTTAAACTTTCCATCTGCATTTCTAATTTAATACAGAAAAATCTGTGTCAAACGAAGAGCTTTTAAAAAAAATTTTTTCCAGGAAAGACAAATTTAGGCATATGGCTAAATGAAATACAGCGTTTTCCCTTCATTCCATTAGATGGTTACTAATCATTTAAGAATTGTTTTTGATATGTGGTTTGCTTTAAAATGCATTTTAATATTAGTATAAAGATTTATATAGCTATATTATATAATTTTAGAAAGTTTAAATTAAATAATCACATTTTATTAAATATTATGATATATATAATATTATTTAATATTAAAAAGCATATTGAAATGTATCTTTAAATCTTATTATTATATATGGCAAAATGAATTCTTTCATTCAATGCTTTCTTACCCCAAACTGTAAAATGTTTTTTATTATTTTTAATGCTGTGATATTGGATTTAATATGAAAAGTTTCATTTTATTTTGATAAAGCGATTGAGGATAATACACATAAAATATTTGATGATTTAGGGCAAGTTATAAATTCTCAGCAATAAATTAACACAAAGAGTGTCAGAATCTGGCATTTAGACTTTTTTATTCTTAAAATACTTCTAATAGATTGCATAGAGTGAGTGAATCATACTCTCAATTATAGAGAAATTTATTGTTCTAAGTACAAGTTGAGGTCAGTTGATAAAACGGCTAAGTGTACACCTACACAGTGGCTGATTCACAGATAAACAGAGGGCTTCATTCAATAGCACATAAATTCCATACTTTCATGAAACACAAAACATCAAAGTAAAAAACAGTTAATTTTGTGGTTTTATACCTTTTGTCATGAACTACATTTTCAGCAAAGATATATGGTCATAGATATGTGGCACAAGTATTTATTTAAAGTAGCTAAAGATATAGAATTTTTACTTTAACAGAATTAAACTATGTATTCCTTAAAATTTGTAAACATTTATTTAAACTTCTATCAATTTTTAAATCACAAGTGGTATTTTTATAAACAAGATTGTGTGTGTGTGAATGTATACTCAAATAGATCTTTACTTTGTTAATAGGTAGAGGTTCTTCTCAGTTTTAGTACCTGAAATCTTCTGCTTAGAAAATATAAATTTGAAAGCCTTCTGCATATTAATTATTGTAAAAATAATAGATAAAAAAATAAAAGACAAGGATAACACAATTAGTACACAATTATGGGCACTAGGTCCATTTCTATATGAATTTCTGATATTGTAAGTTACTTGACATTAATTAGCAATTATTAATTTAAAACATTTATTCAATGTATAATATAACCATATTCTGAACTTTAAAATTATATCTATATATGTAGATATATTTATGTATATAGTCTATGTGTAAGTTATCTAACTAACCTACAGGGACCAATAAAATTAAAAATGAGCATTAAATTCTGACCATGAAACCTGGAAATAATTATTTAGCTAGGCTTTGTAGCATGAGTGGAGATAATCACAGAGGTAGAGGTAGATCTTGAATGAAATTCCATACTGTGATTTAGCAGTTCTCAGTGTCTGCATAGCATTGTAGGAACTAGAAAGGGCTGGGAAGGTAAATAAAGGCCAAATTGTGAAGAGCTTCGAATTCCATATATAGGATTTTGAACTTGATTTTTTTTCTAGAAATATAATTTTATTTTGAAAAGTTTTCAAACTTAAGTAGGAAAGTGAGTTCAGTATTGAAATAGAAGATAGAAAAGACTCATAAAGACGCATTAGCAGGTACTACGACCATGCAAACATGGTGTAAAGATTGTGCTGTACCAATGTTGGTTAGTGTAAATTACATAGCTGCCTGGAAAGTCCATGGCTCAAGACCTCTCATAGTTTCTGCTTAACCATACTGAGTGAATTACAGGATCCCAGAAATATAGAATTGCTTCTTCTCCTTCGGGAGAAACGCCTTCTCTTTTATGCCTGTCAGCCTTCTCAAGTCAGCAGGATAAGATGTGACTTGTCTATGTATTTATGATTTTAATCCCACTTGATCTTTTGTTGTTTGCTTCTTGCTTTCACAGCAATAACTTCTCTGTGCCTTACCTTACGAGGTCTGTTCAGAAATCTAACAGGCGTCATTTGTGCCACTCCATAGAAAGTCAGTGAAAACAAATAATCGATTAATTTTTGTTAAAAACTGCATTTGTTTTCTAAGCCTTCATGTATATGAGAGGATAGGGAAAAATTTATTCTCATTAAAAAGAAATAGAATTGTATGTATTGTATTTTTTGAAGAAAATTAAATTATTCATGCACATGTAATATCCATTGAAGATTTTGTTTGGATAACTGGTTGGGTTTTAAAAAAAAGATAATTTAAATTGAGGAGAAGGCAAAAGACCGAATTATTTGCTTTCTCTTCTAAGGAAGCGTAGCTCTGATTTTTGCTTTAGCCAATCTCCTAATTTTTATTAGATCGTTAGGCAGAAGATATCCACATGTATCTTCCTTGTTTTTGCCTATATTTAGACATGTCATTGTATTTTCATTTCTATTTGTCTTTGTTTCTATTTGTATGGAATGATAAATTGTTCTCTATATTATCTTCATTTTATAATAAATGATTGGACTGCAAAGTTTACTAGCATACATTCTCAGCGTGAATAAAGAATTACCTTTCTTCAGAGCATTGCCCTGTAGCTCCATGTCTTTCGGTGAGTGAAAACCCAAAGGAAAATTCTTTGCCTCACAATACTGGTGAGGTAAAGTATTAGAACCAGGAACCACATTCTTTTGAGCATATGTAGCCACCTGTATCTTGGGACAGGTTTTATTAAATCTTTTTTCTATGGCTGCCTGTTTTTATGCACTCCAAAGAAACAGAAAGAAAGGAACAAAAGAAACAGAACAACAATGACTAATAGCTTTTCTATCTCCAAAGTTGTTTGGTATTTCTTTAGAAAGTGTCAAGGAATCACTTAGCAAACAAATAAGTAGATAATGTCCCAAGACCTGGGCTAGAAGCAAGTACTGTAACCTAGAGTAAGGTGAGTGATAGTTGATAGACAGGCAAAACTCCTGGAAGGAGATCTCCTAATCCTAACATTCAGAGGATAAGATAATGCAGGACTAGTTTCTTTTTTCTGTTGGTACACATCAGGTTAAAAGAGATGGAATATGTTTTTCTTTTTCTTATATAAAAACTTCCTTGTTGCAGAAGATGCAAGGAGAAAGCTGAATATGAAAGGGAATAACAAAAGAAGGCTACCATTGTATCATATTATGGAAAAAAGATTTTTTCAGCAAATATTCAGCTGAATAATATGCGTTTTTTTGAGAATAAAATGTTGCAGAATCCCGGGCAGCTGAAGCCAGTGGGTGTCCACTCACAGATCTTTCTGTGCTGCAAGAAGCTGTGGTGTAACAGGTCTGGACTCTCTTCTTTCAGATTTGTGAATAGGCTGTGTTACATTCTTTCTACTAATTCTTGTTACAGTGTGCCTTCACTTGAGAAAAACAGAGAAGAATAGGAAAAAACTCAGTCTCCTTCACTGCTGTCTTCTGGGTCTCTTAACTGAAGTGTCAGAGAAGAGCAAAGCAGTTTCAGGTCTCCACTTGCTCTCTGTAAACAAGGAGTGGGCAGGAAAGCTTAAGTTCCAGCAGCATGTCTGCCTGTCTGTGGTGATTTTGCTGGGTCAGTGCATATCCTTAACATAAAACTTAACAAGCAATTGAGTTGTTTATGTTGTTTTTGAAATATCTTTTATGTCATACCAAATGGTGAGAAAAGAGACAGCCACAAAAGCTGTTGAATTGCAGTTCATTCCATGAATATAAAAAAATTTGCAGACTAGGGTGACCAGGTGTTTTGTGAAGTTTAGCTTCTTTTTTTGAACACGAAGAAAATTTGGGCATTAAGCCAATTTTGTTTTTTAAGACAAAGTTCTACTAAATTCAGATTTTATATTTTTTTAATTCAAGTGTTTTTATTTGTAAATGCAATACATGAACATTTTCTGAAAAAATAGAAAAAGAAGCAAGAAGAGAGAGCAATTTATCATTTCATGTTTATTGATAGTTTTTTTCTCATATGAGTCTTAGTATTTTATGTGATGATTATAGCATGCATTTAATTTAAAATTATGTTTCCTCCTCATTCTTCTAAATTAAAGCATTTTTTAACTGTCAAACACTTTCTTCTACACCTAATGAGACATCACATTTCTCTAATTACATAAAATTATTATAACATTTCTGAAATCTACGAAGTTCATATATAATAAATAAAAATAATCTTTATTTTCTTGGGAAAGTTAATAGAGTCTGCAGAAATTGATATACAGCTTTCAATATATTATTGACAGCTTTAGTCAGGTATTTATTTCCAAGGGTATGAAAACACTGCTTGAAATGTTACAGTATCAGACAGGCGCTATCACATAGTTCAAATCTGTGATAAGGTAGCATCTATTTAACACTTACAGCAATTCTTCTGTCTCAATCACAACTCAAAAAAGAAGGAAGACATAGAATTCCAATAAAAGGGATTTAGGTAACAGGTTTCTTTTGAGGTCAGTCTTATGATTCTGACTTAATTGCTGTGGATAAGTGCCAGGCATAAGTAATTTTTTTAAAAATAGCTCTTCCAGGTAGTTTTGATGTATAGCTAGAATTGAGAAACAATTGGTTACAATGAAGGCAGCTGGTGACATGCAGAGAAATAAAGCACATGAAAAACACCAGATGTAAACTCTGAGAAATTTAGAATTGTGACACATTACTTGGAAATGCAAGTGTAATATGTTAAGGATCTTGCTTAAGTCACCATGTCAGTGGCAATGTCTGGATTAGAATCCAGTGTTTTGACTGCCATTGCTGCCAGAATGTGTCATCATCTAAATGTCTTACCCTAAAACAGATTTTTTCACTTAATGGAAGATATTCTTTCCAAGTTCAGACTGTGGGCTGTGATGTTTATTAAATATATCTTTGATTGAAATATGTTGTTTTAGTCTTTTAAATAATATAAATTTTCACTTACTACATTTTCCATATTTTTTAAAATTTCAGAATATGTAATTCATTATAAACAATTCATCTGCAAAATGAGTTCCATACCTAATGCTCTATTTATTGGAAAAGAATCCATTCTCTAGAGACAGACAGTTTGCAGTGCAGTGTCTGCAGTGCAGACAAGAAGAATTTTTGTTCTGTGTTTCTTTTTATCTTCTCTCGCAGTGTTTTTCTCTCCTTCATGCTTCCACAGAATTTGGCATACACCTTGAATGCAAAATGAGACAATCTTTTAAACATTTTTATAGCAGTTGTATAGGGGTGTGAAATGTGAGAAACAAGTCTTTTAAACATAGGTTGATTTAACAACATTGTAAGTTTTTTAATGGATGAAATTCAAGGAAACTATAATGATCCTTTCATTTCCATCACAAGTTACTGAACATTTTATGCAAAGTATAAATGGCTTCCAGACTGACGTCATATAAAAACAGCAGATGCTACCATTTGGCCATTATGCCTAACTTAGATTTTGTTTATATCATTGACTGCTTTTATTTCTAAAATACTTATAAAACAACAAAAAAATTCATGTAAGTCACTATCCTCTGCCATCACCAAATAGAGACAGCTAAAAATATAATTCTAATGATCATATGGCTTGTTATATTCTTTCTGCAGTGATCCATATAAGTCATTTTCAATGTTGAGACCATTTTTTTTTTTTTTTTTTGGATAATGGTGTACAGCATCAAGACCACTAAGAAGAATGGAAATGGACACTTGATAGAAAATCTTTTGGAGCACAAGACTGTTAGCCCACACGGGCATGAAGCCCTGACTCCCTTCATTGTCACAATTCAACCAAGTTAGCTAACAGGAAAACACAGACCCACACACACGCGTGCGCGCGCGTACACACACACACACACACACACACACACAAATGCAGTCTGAAACAGCAGAAGCAATAAAAGATGTACAAAGAATAAATATTTTAAGGATAGTTGTATATCTAAAGACTTCTAGTTTAAAAAGTAGAGTGATTCCATTAAAGAAAGCACTGGAATCTTTCAATGAAATATCTATATATACCTAGCTATATCTATATAAATATATAAATATCTATATCTATCTATATATACCTAGCTATATCTATATAAAGTGTCCACATTAAAAAATCTATATTAATATATATGACATAAACTTTACTGAAGATATGGAATACATTCATGTGTTTTCCTCTTTTTGTTCTTTATACTTTACATGCATGCATGTATATGTATTTGTGACTTGTGCTTCTTCCATTTGGAAGATTATTTTTATAATAAATACATTGTCAGCTCATATTATTTTCAGCCTTTAATTTTGTCTGATTAAGGTGTGTGAATTAAGCAACAGCAAAAGGTCTGGAGGATGTGGAGCATAGCTGAATTCTTCATTCTTAATGAATTCCCATTACTTTGTGTTTTTGTCACTGTCCAACTCAAATATTGCAACCAATTTTAATTCAACTCGAAATATCCACTCTCAGATCCTGATGTTCATTTCTCTGATTTGCTCTTTCTTATTCTATTACTTAAAAATCCATACTTTTCCTATCTTTCAAGATTAAGCTGAGGATAGTTCTAGGACTTTCCTCCTTCCCCAAGAGACCATTTGACCTAAGCACCCTGTCTATGCCACTCTTTTATCACTCTTATTTAAGTTTTACCTCTTCGTATATGCATTAATAAAGGTGTTCATGTTTATGCAATTTATGTTTTAGTGGTAGACATAACTAAAAGCTTTGTTAGTCTTATCAAATCAACTTCCACCGTATATACACACAAACACTTGTGTAGGTATTCATGTAGGTTTGTTTACTTATGTAAATTGTTTTTCTACTCTGACTCTCATAATACATCTACACACAGTTTTTTATATTTGTATCTTCATGCCTCCTTCTTGTGTCTGTTTTGATGTCAATATTTATCCTCCTTTGACCATTCGCACTACCTAGCTATAGTTTAGTAAAGTTACTTGAACTGTTACAGATAAAGAAACAAAAAGGTAAGAATATTTAAGAAATTTTCCACACTTGCACAGGATAAATATGTTAATTTAGTCACAATTTTTTAGCCCTAGTCTTCCTCCTTACTAATCTTAAAATTATTGTTGATTAGTTTGAATTTTCAATCCTCAAGTAATATAATGAAAGTCCTCCAAGAGTCTATTTTTGAGCAAAAGTAAGCTATCATTTTCTGTTTTAAGTAGAATATTTGATTATATATAATTCTGATAAAGATTCAAAGATACTATATTCAGATAGAAATACATCCATATATGTGAAATAATAGGAAACACTGAGATTATAGAGTTTAATAGGATCCACTAATATTATGCTAGCACTTGACACTATGTTCCCACTTCTAAGTGTTTTGTTTTTACATTATCTCATTTAATAAGATATAAAGTACTAAAAATAATTTTAAAAATTTAAAATGCTATATAACTATTCCTACTATTAATAGTAAGTATATTATTTTAAATATATTAATATAATAATAACAGTTATAATAATACACAGTAGTACTCTGAGGATATTACATCAAGATCAAGATCCCCTATTAAATATGAGCATTTGAGTGTTATAGACATTTCTGATCTACTTGTGAAAGTCGATAGTAGAGCTCTGAATTAAATTCAGACCGAAAATTCTCATAAAACTTATTTAATCATACTGTCTGTATTGAGAACATGGTGATAATTTTTGTCCTGTAGATTTGGTTATTCTATACAATCACAATCATGTAACTTAAAAGTTATATAACATGGTGAAAAATTTTGACTAATATTCTTCAGTGATGAATAATTTCAACTGAAATTAAATTTGAACACTCAATTTTCTTAAAAATATCTTATAGATTTGAAATTAGCCAAATTAAAAATTTATAACAACAGTAAAATAAGTCATCTGTAAGATATTGATTATAATTTTTTTAAAAGACAGTTTTTCTTCTTTTGTTTTTCAACTTGAAATTTCCCTTCAAATGAATCATAAGTCAATTAATTACCATCAAGAGGTAATTACCACCTGAGGGCAGCACAAAACTGGGTCCAAATTAAAAAGAAAAAGAGCCAATTTGTTCTAAGTCTGAATGTTTAACGTTCAATTGAAGTTTAATCAGAAGTGACCCATTGTTTGAAAAGTAGGACATTAATGTCTTTTTAATTTCACTGTCATTTAATGAGGACCGGGAAAGTAGAGATAACTGATTATTCTCAAAGGAAGTTAAGGAAAGATGGTATCTAAAAATGAACTAAAATATATTTTCTTTCTTCATATTTTAATATGTGAAGGAAATAGTCTTATATGTTGGATAATTCTTTGAAACAGAACTGTATGTCTCAGATTTCTCTATCATTAATGTTTACAGAGGACTTAGTGTTTGAAGAAAATATCAAGATAATAACAAGAATACTACAGTGAATGATAAAATTCTGACAAATTGCTATTGTAGCTTAAATGTCTCTGGATGTTTTCACCCAGATTATGAAGCAGGAGGTCTGTAAAGCTAATAGAGTATCTTCCTGTTTCTGGTAAAAAAAAACGTTGAAGGGCTAAATATGTCTTCCCAGATTTGAATAATGCATTTGTTTCTTAAACTGATGTTTAGATTCATTCACCCTTAACTTTAGACCTTCAAATCTCTCAGTTTTTTCACAGCTGAGTAAGTGTAAAGCACTGGCTGACTGCTGAACAGAAAGCTCTTCAGGAGGCTACCAGGCTCTGACCTCACCGAAATGCTGCTATTAAACTGACTTGAGACTTTACCAGAGACCAAGTTGTGCAAAAGACCACATTAAAGTTTGGAGTCTTCATTATTGAGAAAACTCCTTTTTCCACCAAGATCTGTGAATACCAGATTTTTTTTTTTTTTTCCTTTCCCTACCTTGCAATTTATTTAACTTATTTGTGTAAGTCTGGCATCCTCAATGAGACATCAAATATTACTTGGGTCAGCAGCCATTGAGTTTTATACTCCACCTTTATGTAGCCATTACTCACGAGTAGAATTGAAAAGTTATAATAAATTATGTTGTAGAATTGGTAAAAAGCTGCTGCCCGAGTGCTGGAGTATCTGTCCCTCATCCACAGTAGCTCATGCTGTACCCTTCTCCAACTGTTGGTTGCTAAATAGTTATACAAGCACTTATTGATGCATCTGATATTTAGGAGAATATCTTATTCCTGAAAGAAAGAAGACAAACTAACAAGAAACATGCACTCAGCTAACTGTTCAATGCCTTGAGTTACGGGATTACCTCCTTTACATCATTTAAATTCTCGTGAGCTTGAAGATGGCATCTCTGTTGCTTAACTTGGCAGTGAGTGTAAGGATGCATGGTATTATGGGGAGTGTTACTTTTTGAAATATTCTGCTTTAAAAACTGAAGTATGATAGGGTGCTGCCTGAATTTAAAGCCTTTGAGAAACAGATAAATTTCCAGTCCACAGGAAAAAAAAAAAACAGGAAAGCATCATTTTTAACTTATATTACACAGTTGTATATTTTATTAATATAGAGGATATATATAGTATGTGCATATATTTCATCTGTATCACCACGAATGAATCTTAAAAATGTACTATGTTATATTACAATTTATATACCCTCTAGTATATACAGTATATTTTATAATAGTTAAAAACAGAGACTGCCTGGGTTTATTACCCAATTTTACTATCTGGGCAAGACATTTAAATTCACTGTGCTTCAGCTGGTTTGTCTGTTAAAAAAACAATAATATTTATTTTATCAGGTTTTTATAAAGATTCATTGAGCTAATATTTATAATGTTTTATTAGTATTGTGTATTACTCATAACAGATAAAATATTTTTCACTGCATATTACAGAACATAAAGATTGATATGATCCCCTATGCATTAGGACATATCTAGAGATAGTCCAAAGTAAGAATGGTAGAATCTCTGAAGCAATGTATTTAATATTTAATTTAAAATGTCAAAGCTCAAAAATGTTTAGGAACTCTGCCTTAAATTATGAGACATCTTTCACAATTAGATTACATTTAAGTGTTTCAAATGATAATGACTCTCAAAGTAGCATTTTGCATGTGCATGTTTAAAATTAAGTCTTCCACTTACTAGAAAAATTTATAGTGGTCTCAGAAATATATGTCCCTTGAAAATTGTGGTTTTAGTTGGAAAACAGGTTGTCGGTAGGTAAAATTCAATTAAAAATCTTGAGGAAATGTTGTCCAAGATTATCTGGATGAAACTATGTCCAATGACAAGTATTCTATCAGACAGTAAAAGAGAAGACATGTAGGGTTAAAGCCATGTAAAGACTAAATCGGGATTATGAATTTTGCAGCCACAAGAAAAAGAATGCTTGAAGCCATCAGCATTTAGAAGAACACTCAAGGAAGGAGTGTTCCCCAAATTGTCAGGGAATTGATACAGAGAAGTGGGGCCACAGTATGAAACTGGTAACATAGATTCTGCAGGCAGGCTGTCATTGGTTTCAGAAAAACACTGCTGATTTCTCAGATATTATTCGATTATAAGTTGTTTGGATTTTTTTCAAGCATGCACTAAAATATATCATCCCTTCAAAGAACTCCCTTCAGAAATAAAGGAATAACAATGATTGTTAGTATTTTTTTCTTTTCTTCCTGGTGTGAACACAGGCTGCATTAGTCACCTGTGTAGTGCCAAGTGCTGGCAAGCTGATGACCTTCCCCTCTTTGTTTTCAGGAAAGAAACAAAACGTAAATTGCAAACAAAAACTCAAAAAGCACAACAAAATTTTTGAAAACGTTTAAGGAACAGAATGTAAAAAGATATGAGTTATTTCTTTATAACCATTTGTAGGCCTAATAATATCTCTTTGCAGAGTGAATGATATAAAATCTTAACAGTTGTAGAGCTGACAGACACAACTTTGGCTAGGATGTGTGTCATT
Organism: Dolichotis patagonum; assembly: GCA_004027295.1. Classification (NCBI taxonomy): domain Eukaryota; kingdom Metazoa; phylum Chordata; class Mammalia; order Rodentia; family Caviidae; genus Dolichotis; species Dolichotis patagonum. The sequence goes on along the minus strand of PVJX010014677.1, from coordinate 12,919 downwards.
TCTTAAGTTTTTAAGAAACTGATCTTTACAGAATTTCTTCTTATTTTCCTTTTATGTATTCTATTTATAAAGGCAGCACAGATATGGAAATATAAACATTAGCATAATCTCTCTTTTCTATGTATGAAATAATATTTATTAAGAAAAGTTAATATTTTGACATAGTTTACTCAATCTGAATTATTTACCACCAAAAAGCTAACCTACACGCATTTACTATAAAAGGCCATAATTGGTGAAATACTCTTCTAGCTTCTTTGTTGTTACCTCTTAAGTTTTCCCAGACACCCAGTCTGGCTACAGAGTGGAGTAGTAAATAAAATCATAAACACTGACTAATAGGAATACATAGTATGTATAGTGTGTGAATTAAAGTTTATATTATATTATTAATAGATGAAAGAAAGCAATGTATGTAAGAGAGATTAGCTCAAAGAAAATGTGAAATATTAATAGTGAATCCTATGTATTTTGTCAGCCTATGAACACTGAGACTAAAAACATCTAGATTCATTAGAATATTTCACTTTTTAGCATTTGCATTACTATCATTGCCTCCCTTAAATGACAGTATGTTTAAGGAACAAATGATGAGTGTGCACACACATACAGAGTAAATTCTGGTATTTCCGACAAATTTTATGAAATCATTTAATTGGCTAGTGATGTATTTTAATGGCAAGCCCCTGCCTGGTAAGCACAAGGACCTGAGTTCAACTCATGGTACAAATAAAAAAAACCAAACAAAATCATGTAATCATTTAGGTATTCTATGCTTTTTAAAAGCATTTAATAATTTAGATACTCTATGCTCTACTCCGTCTTGAATTTTAAAAATTTTTAATACCTTTTCTAGATTTCAAATTAGGATATGAAATTAATATAAATGACGCGAAAAAGGCACCTTGAATACTTTTCATTAAGCAAATACTGTAGACTTTGTAGAACCCCCATTCACCCATCCAAATAATTGAAATGTGAAAATGAGTGTACTCAGGAAATAATGTGCTAATATTATTCCACATTTGACCCTTGTATGGTTAAACTCCTATTTAAACTCCACATCATCTCAGGTCTTTTTCCATTGAACAGTGATGAGCATGTTATATTTCAAAAGTTATGGCTGTAATTATCTTTTTCCTCAGTTCAGCACATTATGAATGGCAGTGCCATCCAAAGGCTGCAAGTGTTTTAATTTCACATATTAAATTTAAGTATTGATGTGTATTGTCTTTGATTGCAGAGATGAGAATAATGCAATGAGGGAAATGCATATGGGACTTTTTAGATTCAATTTTATGGAGTCTAAGCAGGGAGTCTTTGATTATATCTTTTAAACTGTACATAGTGATTATACTGTATATGGAAAGTAGACCAAGGCTTGGAAGAAATTGAAAATAAAGGATAGAGAAAAATCATCCTTGTTACACAGAATCTTGGTGTCTTAACTTACTTTTTACTTGTTGCTGGGACAAAATACCCAGCATCCAAAATGAAAGAAGGAGAGGTTTATGTCTTACAGTTCTTGGAGGTTCCAGGCCATACTTAGTTGGCTCCAAGGCAGCGTGGCATGATGTGGCAAACCTTCATGGCCACTGCAAACAGCAAAAGTGAAAGCAAAAGCAAAAAGAGAAAGACAGACCTTCTTCCTGCTGTTACATCATATCTTGGCTCCACCCCCAGGCTAGTACAGCATTCGCACCACCAATCCAAGCACTACACAATGAACCAATCACAAACGCTAGATTTGATTGTGTCCATAACTGCATGAGGCTTGGGACCACTGACATAAAACATGACACTTGGGCTATGAGAAACTTTGTCAATGAGGACACAATTTGGCATAAAAATGGAAGTGTGGGTTGTAGAGGTATATAAATCTGGTTTTGAATAATGGTTCTATCACTTATTTGTGGTATGACATGTTAGTGGCATGACACAGTGTTTCTCAATTATAAAGAGAGTTTAATGATAGCTTCTACTTCATAGTGTGCTTGTAGAATAAATTGGGTGATACATGTGGAATGCTTGGCCCAGTGCCATGATATGGAAACGCTATAGTTGCCCTATTTATCATGTGTCATGCTCATTGAGAAATGGTATAATTTGGTATGTTGGTAAGTTAAAGGCCAGGCAGTTTAATCTGGAGGAGAATTTAAATATACGTTTGGGTTTTTTTCTTTCTTTAATAATATGTGTACATCAAGATTGTCTTTGACCACTGTTACTTACAATTTTATAATCAGTAATTTTTTTGAGCTTTGATTTTTTTCTTTTAAATCTATGGTATATCAATTTCCCCCAAATTTTCCTGCTTTTTAAAAAAGTCTCTACTTTTTAAGATACTCTTTCTTGTTATAAAATATATATTCATGTCAATCCTATCTAAAACACAATTAGTGAATTGTCCCTTAATTATTTTACTCTTTAACTTTAGCATATCATCTGTTTTTTAAACTTCTCTATCAACTGCTGATTTCTAGAAAATAATTTCATTTATGGTTAATGTTTAATTTTTCCTCACAGTTTATCACTGTTTGCATTATTGCAGTTATAATTGTGCAAGAACCCATTCTGAAAGAAAACTTGTTTAAAATGATGCTTTTTTTCCTTTCCTAAACCATAGACTGTTTGTAGAATTACTAAATTAACAAAATTTGTATTCACTTACTCTATCAAGTCTAGAAAATTTTGCAGTTTTGACTTATTTTTAAGATTTCCACATCAATTACAATTACCCATTAAATTTACTTGTTAAATACCTATCAAATTCATGTTCTTTTTATCTCTAATATCACTGTCCTGGTTTAGTTTCTTGTGCTTTCTTATTGTACCACTGTAATATTTTTTTCTCTAAACTTTTCATTCTCTATCATATGTTTTAAACTCATTGCCCCCATATGCATCAATATGTGCCATCTTCTATAGACATCTGAAAATGTCACTTACTTCACTCAAAACTGCTTAACAATTTCTGCTTTCTGTAGCAGTAGTTTTCAAAATTTAACAGTTTAAATTGTAATAGCAAAGTTTCACCAAGAACTTAATATAGAAGAGCATATTTCTAGATATTTAAGGTTCATATTTCTAACTCTTAATTACATGGAAAAGCAATTCTTGACTGGTGTGATAAAAGTAAAAAACAATCATTATCGGAGGAGGTCTTTCCTCACAACAAAATCCATCTTTTATTTCTTTCATTGCTGTAAATATTGTTGTATTGATTGTTTTACATTTTTCTTTCTTACCTTTCTGAATGTGTTCAGAAAGATGATCAATTCATCTGTCAAAAAAAGCGTCTCTTTGTATATCTTTTCTCTTGAGTTTTCTGTTTTCTAGGCAAATTACCTGTTCCCTAGATTCTCTAAATAAAAACTGTATTTATATAATATACATTTTATCGGATGCTAATAATATTGATAACTCCATTGATTTAAGTATTAAAATTATCAGCACCCCATGCGTGCTTGCATCTCAAAACTTGACTTCAACCTGTAAGGACAAAATGAATTACAGTATTGTATCTCTGATTCATTTTAATAATTTTAATGCTAGGATTCTAGTATTTTATGGTACTATTTTATTGGCAGCAAATATGCATATGAAGTTCTTACCTCAAATATGTGTTCTTATTTTGTTGAAATTAGATTGACAATTTTTAGAATATCATGTAAATTTGCCAAAGACATGATTTCTAAAGAATCATGTTTACCAAAGGCATTCTTTCCATTCTATCAGGATTAAACTTACAAAATATAAAATACACATAGAATTTAAAATAAGGCTTTTTCAATCTGTTTATGTGTTTGAGGAAAAACTGATGGCAGAATGTTAAGAATTACCTATATTCTAAGAAAACATTATTCATAAATATGTACATATGCCGAGAATTGTAAAGTACTACTCATTTTAGTTTATAAATGATCTGTGATAGGTAATTAGATCAGTGGAATGTAGTCCAACAATCAACAGAAACCCTAAAGCAATTTAGAGTCTTTTTGAATCTTTAAAGAAAATCCAATAAGCACTTGAAAAACAAAATCAATACTTCTAAATGTTTCTTTTTTTTTTTTTTTGCCACAGGGTCCAAGTTTTCTCTCTGAGGCAGTTTTTCCTCAACATGCAATAAAAATTGAAGAAATGGATCCTTTCTTCAACCTTCATGAAACAATTACCAAGGTAAGAGAGAAATGCATTCATGGATTTATCAACAGAATGGGGAAAGTTGTATTTCGTTGTTGGTCTGCTTGCTTTTTATCATGAATGTGGAAAGGAAAATAACCAATAAAAAGTTATTTATGTATTTGCATCTGTAAAATATACTAGAAAAGATTTTGGTAATCCTATTACTTTTCTAAAGAGTAAAATCATAAGCAAATAAACAAAAACCAATAATTTATTTTTGTTCATACAAATCAAGAACTGATAATATCTTTAAAAAATCAATCCTTAGACAATTAACAACTTTTCACCTTAATCTGAAAATAGATTTGTGTTACATACATTTTAAAATTTTTACTTTCACTAATTTATGTTTTCAGAGCAAAATGATTACATTCGCTGGGAATGTTAACACATCTGCATAATGTGTCTTAATTTTTTTATGTTCCCATCCTTCCATTTTCTCATTCCCTCCATCCTTTGTCCCCTTTCATTTATAAAAGATCTGTTTTTGTATAATTTATCTTATATTTTACAGTTTATTTATATTTTATGTTTCTCACATAGGAGAAATTGCATAATAGTTAAGCTTATATGTCTGATTTATTTAATAATATTGCTATGGTCTCAAAAAATAATTTATGGTCTTGAAGTGCATCCATTTTCCTATGAAGGACTCAAATTTATCCTGCTTTGCAATAGAATAATACTACACCTATGCATAAATACTACCTTTTCTTTATTCATTCATCTGTTGATGGACATATAGGCTGATCTTTTTTTTTGGGTTTCTTGAGGCCGGATCTTGCTATGTAGTTCAGGCTGACCTCGAACTCATGGCAGTCCTCCTGCCTCAGCCTCCTGAGTGCTAGGGTTATAAGTGCGCCACCATGACTAAGACTGCTTTAAAAATTTAGCTTTTATGATTTGTGCTGCTATAAAAATAGGTATGCGTATATCATTGTTATATGATATTTTTAATTCTCTTTGGAAGAAACACCTGAGTCAAACAGTTTCAAGTTTTAATATTTGATGAATTTCTATATTGATTTTCATAGTGATTGTACCAGTTTAAATTCCTTACGACAGTGTAAAAGAGTTCTTTTTCCTTCCCGATCTCTCTAGCATTTGTTATTGAGTTTTTGATGATAGCTATTCTTTCTGGAGCAAGATGGAATCTCAGTAGTGTTTTTTTAAATTTACATTTGTCTGATGGTGTTACAATCTCTGTCTAGATATCTCCCCAAAGCTGTATGCAGTTTTAGAAGGAGCTTTTGCAGAGGCTGCTGAATCTAGAGTATGTGATTGATTCATGATTTAATGCTATGATTAAAAGTGCTAGGATTAAGGGTGGGTGATTGCTGGATCAGTTCACTGATTGGATTGTCACTGCCCTAAACCCAGTATTCTGTGTACAATGTAAGAAACAGAACTAGTTTTATCACCCATCTCTCTCTTGTTGCTTTTGCTGTCTTCTGCCATGAATTGTTGCCCCTCGGCCACGTACCACCCTGCCTTGGGGCTAACTGATTATGGACTGAAACCTCTACAAGCTGTAAGCTAAATAAACCTTTCCCACTTTAGCTTTGAGTATCAGATATTTTCTTTCAGTAATGAGAAACAAGTAACTAAAACAAATAGCTAGTGATATTGCACTTTTTAAATATATTTATTGGCCAGTTTGTAGTTTTTCTTTGGAATAATGTCTATTCATTTTAGTTATTCATTTTTAGAGTGAGTCTTTTATTAGGGAGAATCTAACTTTGGTCATTCTTTACACATTCCAGATATAAGTCCTCTGTCTGAGGTACAAATGACTACTATTTTGCCCATTTTATAGATTGTCTCTTCACTCTATTGGTCATTGCTTTTGCTGTGCAGAAGCTTTTTAATTTGATATGATCCCATTTGTTGATTCTTGACTTTATTTCTTGTGCAAATAGAGTTGTCTTCAGAAAGTCTTTGCCTACACCTATGACTTCAAGAGTTTAATTCTTCTATTTTCCAGTGGTTAAATGTTTCTGTTTTAAATATTTAAGTCTTTAATCCATTATGATTTTAATGCACAGTGGAAGGTATGTGCTGTGGTTCCTTCTCCAGCATGTGTGTAGCCAGTTTTTCCACAGCATTTTTAAAAGACTCTGTCTTTCCTCCAGTGAAAGTATTTGGCTCTTTTATTGAAGTAAGGTAGCTGAATCTGCCTGAAGTTGTTTCTTCATTATTTACTCTGATCCAATGATACACAAGTCTGATTTTTTTTGCCAATACCATGATGTTTTTTCATTTGTTTTCATATTTGCATGGTTTTGTTCTTGTTGTTGTTGTTGTTTTTAATCCCTATAGCTTTGTAGTACAACCTGAAGTCTGAAATTGTGATGTTCTCTACCTTGCCTATAATTATTTTCTTTTTATTCTTATTTTTCTCTATTTCAGGTCTCCTCTGCTTATGTAAGAATTTTAGGGTTGATTTCTCTAGTTCTGTTAGAAATGTTGTTGGTATTTTGATTGGGTTTGTATTAAATCTTTAGAACAGTTTTAGAAGTATGGTCATTTCGACTCCTTTAATTCTAACTATCCAAGAACAGGGAAATGTTATTTTCCAATATTCCAGTCAATCTCTTTTTCTTTTCTTTTTTTCACAGTACTATAGTTTTTATTGTAGATATATTTCACTTTCTTGGTTAGGTGAATTTCTAAGCATTTCATTTTTCTTGATGTTATTATAAAAGGTGTTGCTTCTCTAATTTCTCCTTTGGTGAGTTTCTTATTGGTGTACAGGAACACCATTGATTTTTTTAAAATTTTATTTAGAAAGAAAAAAAAAAACAACCAAACAAAACAGAAAAAAGGGTAGCAACAGTACAGAATTCCAAAGGAAAAAAAGAAAAGAACAAAAAAAAAACCCACTAAGAAATCACTAGTTGTGAATTACATACTGTCATCTTGGAAATAGTTGTTCAAGTTACAAAATTAAAGCATAAAAAGTAGACATTCAAACAGTGAGACTATTAACAGTTCTGCTCAACAATCTAGCAAAAACAGTAGTATGGTCATCTATCTTTCACACTTAAACACACATGCAGTTATATCCTTTAGAACACTTTCTTTTGCTCTCTCTTTTACAGTAGCAATTATGCATTTTAGGTTTTATTACTACTACAGTTCTTATTAGTTTTTTTTTTATTTTAAACAGAATAAAACAAAAGAGGGCAGAACAAAGCAGATCAGAACAGAACAACATAAGTAACACAACCTTTACTGCAAGACAACCGGACATTAACAGTAGCTGTCAAAATATCTCTTTCTCTGCTATAGTTGAGCATAGTTTCAGATACAATAATATCAAACATAACACAATAGTATAAAACTGTTCAAGAGAATGAAAGAATTACAGGACATTCTGAACCAAATAACTATGATCAATGGCTACTATAATATCTCATTTTGAATAAAAAGATTTGTTTTTACTATCACATATATTAAAATCCCAATAAGACACAACATGATAGAACCAATGATAATAGCAGAGTAGAAGCATGGTAGGACTTTTAAGGAAGACAATATTAAATCAGCAATGGCTGCCATAATGTTTTGTTTTCTTCAAAACCGCTTTTCATACCATCATACATAATAAAGTCAAACAAAACAGTTTAAAACCATTCCAACTGATGAATAAAAACATTGAAAGACTTCAAAGCAATGAAGTGGGGAATAATGATTACTATAAAATCTTCTATATTCTTACCAACCCTCATACTAGGGAGATTATACAGTATTTACGCATGTGTGTTTGGTTTATTTCGCTAATGAGTATGGTCTCAAGTCATGTCCATTTATTTATAAATATCTCAATGTGATCATTCTTTATAGCTGAGTAGTATTCCATTGTATAGAAATACCACAACTCTTTAATCCATTCCTCAGTTGATGGGCACTTAGGTTGTTTTCAGATCTGGCTATCACAAATTATGCTGCTATAAACATGGGTGCACATATATCACTGTGGTAAGATGTTTTCAGTTCTTCTGGGAATATGCCTAGAAGTGGAATAGCTGGGTCAAATGGGACTTCCAAACCCAGCTTTTTGAGGAATCTCCAGACTGACCTCCACAGTGGCTGCACCAGTCGACACTGCCACCAACAGTGCAGAAGAGTTCCTTTTTCCCCACAGCCTCTCCAGCACTTGTTGTTGGTAGTGTTTTCTATCCTGGCCATTCTTTCTGGGGTGAGATGGAATCTCAGTGTAGTTTTAATTTGCATTTCTCTACTGACTAATGATGATGAATATTTTTTCATGTATTTATTTGCCATTCATAATTCTCCATCTGAGAACTGTGTATTCATTTCAGATGCCCATTTTTGGATTGGGTCTTTGAATTTTGAGGGCCTGATTTTTTTTTAATTCTTTATAAGTTCTAGACAGAAGTCCTTTGTCTGAGGGACAATCCATTAAGATTTTTCCCCAATTTGTGGGTTTACTTTTCACTCTGCTGGAAATCTCTTTTGACACGCAGAAACTCTTTAATAAGATATGTTCCCAGTTATTGATTCTAGGATGTATATCTCGTGCAGTTTGATTCTTGTTCATGAATTCCCTACCTACCACAATATCTTTGAGGTTTTTACCTACTTTGTCTTCCAGCAGATTTAGTGTTTCTGTTTTAAGACTGAGATCTTTGATCCATTTAGATTTTAGTTTAGTACATAATGATAGGCATGAGTCTAGTTTTAGTCTTCTGCATATGGATAGCCAATTTTTCTAGCACCATTTGTTGAAGAGACTGTCATTCTTCCAGCAAACATGTTTGGCCCCTTTATCAAAGATAAGGTGGTTGAGTGGGTTTGGGGTTGTGGTTGTATCTTCCAATCTATTCCCTTGATCTTCAGGTCTGTTTTTATTCCAGTACCATGTTGATTTTATTACAGTAGCTTTGTAGTATAATTTCAAGTCAGGGATTTTGATGCCTCCTGCCTTGCCTTTGCTGCTTAAAAATGCCTTTGCTATTCTAGGTCTCTTCTGGCTCCAGATGAATTTTAGCAGTGATTTCTCTAGATCTATGAGGTATGTTAGTGGTAATCTGATTGGGATTGCATTGAATCTGTATAGTAATTTTGGGAGAATGGACATTTTCACAATGTTTGTTCTTCCTATCCATGAACAGGGGATGTCTTTCCATTTTCTGAGGTCCTCTTCGATTTCCTTTTTCAGGGTATTATAATTTTCCTTATATAGCTGTTTTACATCTTTTGTGAGATTAATTCCTAAGTAGTTCATTTTTTTGGATGCTAGTGTGAACGGTGTGGCTTCTCTTACTTCTCTCTCAGTATTTTTGTCATTAGTGTATAGGAATGATATTGATTTTTTGAGTATTGACTTTGTATCCAGCTACATTGCTGAATTTATTTATTATATCTAGGAGTTTTTCAATGGAGTTTTGGGGGTCTTCTATGTAAAGTATCATGCCATCTGCAAATAATGATAATTTAACTTCCTCTTTTCCTATCTTTACTCCTTTTATTTCTCTTTCCTGTCTTATTGCTCTGGCTAGTGTTTCCAGTACTATGTTGAATAGTAGTGGTGATAATGGACATCCTTGTCTTGTACCTGATTTTAAGGCAAAGGCTTTCAGTTTTTGGCCATTTAATATGATACTGGCTTTAGGTTTGTCATAGATGGCCTTTAACATATTGAGGTAAAGACCATCTATTCCAATTCTCTATAAGGTTCTTATCATGAATGAGTGTTGGACTTTATCAAAAGCTTTTGCTGCATCTATAGAGATGATCATGTGGTTCTTCCTTTTGGCTCTATTGATATGGTGGATTACATTTATTGATTTACATATGTTGAACCATCCCTGCATTCCTGAGATGAATCCTACTTGGTTGGGGTGAATAATCTTCTTGATGATTTGCTGTATCCTGTTTGCTAATATTTTATTGAGAATTTTTGCATCTATGTTCATTAGGAAGATTGGCCTATAGTTCTCTTTTTTCATTGGGTCTTTCTCAGGTTTTGGTACTAGAGTAATATTTGCTTCCAGGAATGACTTAGGAAGAATTGCTTCCCTTTCAATTTCATTGAAGAGTTCGAGGAGTGTTGGAATTAAGTCTTCTTTGCATTTCTTGTAGAATTCTGCAGTGAATCCATCTGGGCCTGGGCTTTTCTTTGTTGGCAAGGACTAAATTCCATTTTCAATTTCAGTAATAGAAATTGGGTTATTCAGCAGTTTTACATCTTCCTGATCCAGCTTTGGTAGTTCATATGTATCTAGGAATCTGTCTATTTCTTCAGTGTTAACGAACCTATGAGAGTAGAGGTTTTCGAAATAGGTGTTGATGATCTGTATTTCCACAGAGTCTGTAGTAATTTCACCTTTTTCATTCCTTACTGCATGAATTTGAGTTTTTTCTTTCCTTTTTTTAATAAGGTTGGCCAGGGGCTTATCAGTTTTATTTATTCTTTCAAAGAACCAGCTCTTTGATTCATTGATCCTTTGTACTGTTTTCTTAGTCTCTATTGCATAATTTCTGCTCTAATCCTTATAATTTGCTCCCTTCTTTTGGCTTTGGGCTTGGCTTGCTCTTCTTTTTCTAGATGTTTGAGTTGGAGCATCAGGTTGTTTATTTGTGTTCATTATGTCTTCCTGATGTGGGAACTCAATGCAATAAATTTTCCTCTGAGGACTGCTTTCATTGCATCCCACAAATTCTGGTAAGTTGTGTTTTTATTCTCATTTGCTTGTAGATATTGTTTAATTTCTTCTTTAATTTCCTCCATGACCCACTGATTGCTCAGGAGTGTATTACTCAGTTTCCATGTGTTTGTGAGGTTTTTGCAGTTGCTTTTATCACTAATTTATAATTTCATGGCACTATGATCCGATAACATGCATGGGATAATTTCAATTCTTTTGCATTTACTTAAACATGTTCTGTGGGCTAGTATATAGTCTATTTTAGAGAATGTTCCATGTACTGCTGAGAAGAATGTATATTCTCATGTTCTTGGATGGAAAACCCTATATATGTCTATCAAGTCCATTTTTTCACAGGTGTGATTCAGTTCTGTTATTTCTTTGCTGATTTTCTGTCTAGTTGATCTGTCCCTTTGTGTCAATGGTGTGTTAAAATCTCTTGTTATGATTGTGCTATTGCTTATTTGACTTTTTATTTCTGTTAATATTTGCTTTGTATAGCTGTGTGCTCTGGAATTTGGTGCATATATATTTAAGATTGTTATCTTTTCCTCTTGAAGTTTTCCACTAACTAGTATGTAGTGACCTTATTTATCTCTTTGGATCATTCATTCTTGGTTTGAAGTTCACATTGTCTGCAAACAGGATTGCTACTCCCGCTTTTTTTTGGTTTCCTGCGGTGTATAATATTGTTTTCCATCCTTTAACTTTCAGTCTATTGGTTTCATTTTGGGTTAGATGGGTTTCTTGTAGACAGCATATGTTTGGATGTTGTTCCTTGATCCATTCTGCCAGTTTGTTTCTTTTGATTGGTAAGTTGAGGCCATTTATGTTAATGGTTACAACTGTTATATATTGGTATTGTTGACATGTTATCTTTCTGCTGTTGTATCTTTAGCTTTCCATTCTATTTAATTTTCTGTCTTGCTTGGTGATTTTCTCCTATGTGTATCTAGAATCTCTTTCAGTATTCTGTGTAGGGTTGGTTTGGTGTTCATGAAGTTTTTCAGCTTTTTTTGTCATGGAAGTATCTTATTTCTCCATGCATATAGAAGGACAGTTTTGCAGGGTATGTCAGTCTGGGTTGGAAGTGGTTTTCCTTTAGGATCTGAAATACTTCACTCCGTGGTCTTCTTGATTTCATTGTTTGTGTTGTGAAGTCTGCCATGATTCTGATAGGTTTTCCTTTATAGGTGATCTCTCTTGTCTCTCTAACAGTTTTTAGTATTCTATTCTTATGTTGGATTTCTGGGATGGTGATTATTATGTGTCTGGGTGTAGTTATATTTTGGTTATGACTATTTTGAGTTCTATATGATTCACTAATCCAAATGTCAGTTTCCAATCTCATATTTGGGAAGTTTTCAGCTATTACTTCTATAAACATCCTCTTGATATCATTTGGGTTGTCCTCTTCTTTTTCATTTATCCCTATTAGTCTTATCCCTATTAGTATTGCATCATCTTTTAGCTATTGAATTGTTATTTCCTGATTCCTTGTTATTTTTAAAACATCTTTCCTTTGCTGTTCACTAGCTGCAATCTTATCTTCGAGGTCTGAAATTCTATCTTCACTTTCATTGAGGTGGTTTTTACAACTTTCAATAGAATTTTTGATTTCCTGTATAACTCTTTGAATCTGCTTCGTGTATTCTGCTTGTTTCTTATAGGGTTCATTCAGTGATTCTATCTGTTTGCTTTGTTCCTCTAATTTTTTAGCCTTGTCTTCACTAGATGTGTTCACTACTTCTTTCACTACTTTTATCATTTCTTCTTTTACCTGGGCAATTATTTCTAAATTGAATTTCTCCATAGCTTCCCTAGTTGCTTCTTTATTTCAGTTGATATCATTTCAGTCATTTCAGGTGTATGGTTTCTATATTCTTCTATTTACATGGCTCCCAGGCTTTCTTGGGATGGGCTGGTGACTTGAGCCTGCCTTTTGGTCTTTCCTTTTGTCATTTTTCTTTATTTCCTTGGTTTGAGTGGTGTTCCAAAGCTTCCTCTGGGTGTGTCGCAAATCTCCTACTGCACCCTCAGCTACTGGAGCAGTCTCAGCT
>PVJX010014676.1:0-44310 GCA_004027295.1 Dolichotis patagonum | reverse complement strand
CCTCCTGCCTTGCCTTTGTTGCTTAGAATTGCCTTTGCTATTCTAGGTCTCTTCTGGTTCCAGATGAATTTTAGGAGTGATTTCTCTAGATCTATGAGGTATGTTAGTGGTATTTTGATTGGGATGGCATTGAATCTGTATAGTAATTTTGGGAGAATGGCCATTTTTACAGTGTTTGTTCTTCCTATCCATGAACAGGAGATGTCTTTCCACTTTCTGAGGTCCTCTTCAATTTCCTTTTTCAGGGTATTATAATTTTCACTGTGTAGCTCTTCTACTTCTTTTGTGAGATTAATTCCTAAGTATTTCATTTTTTTTGGATGCTAGTGTAATGGGTGTGGCTTCTCTTATTTCTCTCTCAGTGCTTTTGTTGTTAGTGTATAGAAATGTTATTGATTTTTGAGTATTGACTTTGTATCCAGCTACCATGCTGAATTTATTTCTTATATCTAGGAGTCTTTCAATAGAGTTTTGGGGGTCTTCTATGTAAAGTATCATGTCATCTGCAAATAATGATAATTTAACTTCCTCTTTTCCTATCTTTACTCCTTTTATTTCTCTTTCCTGTCTTATTGCTCTGGCTAGTATTTCCAGTACTAGGTTGAATAGGAGTGGTGAAAGGGGACATCCTTTTCTTATGCCTGATTTTAAGGTAAAGGCTTTCAGTTTTTGACAATTTAATATGATGCTAGCTGTGGGTTTGTCATAGATGGCCTTTACCATATTGAGATAAAGACCTTCTGTTCCAATTATCTGTAAGGTTCTTATTATGAATGAGTGTTGGACCTTACCAAAAGCTTTTTCTGCATCTATAGAGATGATCATGTGGTTCTTACTTTGGGCTCTATTGATATGGTGGATTACATTTATTGATTTGCATATGTTGAACCATCCCTGCATTCCTGGAATGAATCACACTTGGTTGTGGTGTATAATCTTCTTGATGATTTGCTGCATTTTGTTTACCAATATTTTATTGAGAATTTTTGCATCTATGTTCTTTAGGGAGATTGGCCTATAGTTCTCTTTTTTAGTTGAATCTTTCTCTGGTTTTGGTACTACAGTGATATTTGCTTCCAGGAATGACTTAGGAAGAATTGCTTCCCTTTCAGTTTCATTGAAGAGTTTCAGGAGTGTCAGAATTAAGTCTTCTTTTTATTTCTTGTAGAATTCTGCAGTGAATCTGTTTGGGCCTGGGATCTTCTTTGTAGGCAAGGACTTAATTACATTTTCAATTTCAGTAATAGAAATTGGGTTATTCAGCAGTTTTTCATCTTCCTGATCCAGCTGTGGTAGTTCATATGTATCTAGGAATCTGTCTATTTCTTCAGTGTTATCGAACCTATGAGAGTAGAGGTTTTCAAAATAGGTGTTGATGATGTTCTGTATTTCTGCTGAGTATGTAGTAATTTCACGTTTTTCATTCCTTATTGCATGAATTTGAGTTTTTTCTTTCCTTTTTTTAATAAGTTTGACCAGGGGCTTATAAATTTTATTTATTCTTTCAAAGAACCAACTCTTTGAGTCATTGATCCTTTGTACTGTTTTCTTAGTCTCTATTGCATGAATTTCTGCTCTGATCTTCATAATTTCCACCCTTCTTTTGACTTTGGGCTTGGCTTGCTCTTCTTTTTCTAGAATTTTGAGTTGTAGCATCAGGTTTTTTATTTGTGTTCGTTCTGTCTTCCTGATGTGGGAACTGAATGCAATATATTTTCCTCTTAGGACTGCTTTCATTGCATCCCACAAAATCCAGGAAGTTGTGATTGTATTTTCATTTACTTGTAGATATTGTTTAATTTATCCTTTAATTTCCTCTGTGACCCACTGATTACTCAAGAGTGTATTATTCAGTTTCCATGTTTTTATAGGTTTTTTTGCAATTTATTTTATCATTTATTTCTAGTTTCACAGCACTATGATCTGATAACATGCATGGGATAATTTCAATTCTTTTGCATTTACTTAAATATGTTCTGTGGGCTAGTATATGGTCTATTTTAGAGAATGTCCCATGTACTGCTGAGAAGAAGGTATATTCTGATGTTATTGGATGCAACACTCTGCATACATCTATCAAGTCCATTTGTTCACAGGTGTGATTTAGTTTTGTTATGTCTTTGCTGATTTTCTGTCTAGTTGATCTGTCCCTTTGTGTCAATGGTGTGTTAAAGTCTCCTGTTATAATTGTGTTATTGCTTATTTGATTTTTCATTTCTGTTAATATTTGCTTTATATAGCTGGGTGCTCTGGAATTTGGTGCATATATATGTAACATTGTTATCTCTGCCTCTTTTAGTTTTCCCCTAACTAGTATGTAGTTACCTTCTTTATATCTTTGGATTATTCTTGGTTTGAAATTCACATTGTCTGCAAACAGGATGGCTACTCCTGCTTTTTTTTTCTTTTCCTGTTGCATGAAATATTGTTTTCCATCCTTTGACTTTCAGTCTATGAGTGTCCTTTTGGTTTAGATGGGTTTCTTGTAGACAGCATATGGGTGGATGTTGTTTCTTGTTCCATTCTGCCAGTCTGTTTCTTTTGTTTGGTGAGTTGAGACCATTTACATTAATGGTTGTAACTGTTATGTATTGGTTTATTGTTGACATGTTATGTTTCTGCTGTTGTGTCTTTAGCTTTCCATTCTGTTTAATTGTCTGCCTTGCTTTGCGGTTTTATCCCATGTATATCTAGAATGTCTTTCAGAATTCTTTGTAGGGTTGGTCTGGTGTTCTTGAAGCTCTTTAGCTGTTCTTTGTCATGGAAGTATCTTATTTCTCCATCCATTTTGAAAGACAGTTTTGCAGGATACATCATTCTGGGTTGGAAGTGGTTTTCCTCTAGGATTTGAAATACTTCATTCCATGCTCTTCTTGACTTCACTGTTTGTGTTGAGAAGTCTGCTGTGATTCTGATGGGTTTTCCTTTATAGGTGATCTGTTTTTGCTCTCTAACAGCTTTTAGTATTCTGTTCTTATGTTGGATTTCTGGGATGGTGATTATTATGTGTCTAGGTGTAGTTTTATTTGGTTATGGCTGTTTGGAGTTCTATATGCTTCACTTATCCAAATGTCTGTTTCTCTTCTCATGTTTGGGAAGTTTTCAGCTATTACTTCTGTAAATATCCTCTTGATATCATGTGGGCTGTCCCCTTCTTTTTCATTTATCCCTATTAATCTTATGTTATTTTTCTTTGCATCATCTTGCAGGTGTTGAATTGTTATTTCCTGATTCTTTGTTATTTTTAGAAGATCTTGTCTTTCCTGTTTACTGGCTGCAATCTTATCTTCGAGGTCTGAAATTCTATCTTCACTTTCATTGGGGTGGTTTTGGCAGCTTTCAATTGCATTTTTGATTTCCTGTTTATCTCTTTGAATCTGCTTTTTGTATTCTGTTTGTTTCTTATAGTGTTCATTTAGGGATTCTATCTGTTTGCTTTGTTCCTCTGGTTTTTTAGCTGTGTCTTCACTAGATGCATTCACTATTTCTTTCACTATTTTTATTAATTCTTCTTTTACCTGGGCAAGTATTTCTGATTTGAATTTTTCCATAGCTTTCCCTAGTTGCATCTTTATTTCATTTGATATCATTTCAGACATTTCAGGTGTACCACTTCTTTTTTCTTCTATGTACATGGCTTCTAAGCTTTCTTGTGGAAGGCTGGAGCTTTGAGCCTGCCTTTTGGTCTTTCCTTTTGCCATTTTTCTGTATTTCCCTGCTTTGAGTGGTGTTCCAAAGTTTCCTCTGGATGTGTGGTGAATTACCTATTGCACCCTCAGTTCCTGGATCAGCAGTGGCTCCCTCACAAGCTCTTGGCTCCCTAAATTGAAAGGTGGAAGCTGGGTCTTGTAAACTGGGGCCCATCGAACCTCAGGCCACAGTCCAGTGCCCTAGGGGGTGAGTATGATCTCAACCACCAGGTGTGCTGGTTTTAATCTCTCCCCAGGCCAGCCCACACCAGTCCGTCAGGCTACCAGCTGGGCCTCTGCCTCCCAAACTGAAAAAAGGCCGCTGGTGTGGTGCACTAAGGCTGTGGAGCTTCTGGGACTTGGTCCAGTGTACCTGGTAGCTAGCCCAAGCTCATTTGCCTGGCGCACAGGTCGCCAGCTCTCCAAAAGCCCACCTTGGGGCAGCAGGACTCACCTAGCAGGGTCCTAACTCCCCTCTGCAGGCTCTTGGCTCCCTAAATTGTAAGGCAGATGCTGAGCGTGGTGGACTGGAGCCCCCGGAACTTCAGGCTGGGCCACCGTCCTGTGTCCCAGGGGTTGGGTATGATCTACCAGGCCATCAGTCACTGGCTCGCCCTCCACCCTTCGAACTGAGAGAAGGCCACTTGGCATGGTGCACTAAGGCTATGGAGCTTCCGGGACTCAGTGCAGTATACCCGGTAGCTAGCCCAAGCTCATTTCCTCCCTCTTGATTTTGAGACAATGCAGCTCGGGTCTCCCCTGGAACAACACAGATCAGCTAGGAAGGCTCAGCCCCAGCACCATGTGCAACATAATTTCTTTTTTTAAAATTGTATTTAAAGAGATGAAAAGCAAAACAGAAAAAAATAGTAGAAATAATACAGAATTTCAAAAAATAAACAGTAAGAAATCACTGGTTGATAAATTATATATTGTCCTCTTAGAAATAGTTGTAATGCAACATAATTTCCAAATCCTCAGAGACTCCAGAAATTGTCTTGTCTATTTTTATTTTGTAGACTGTGCATTAGAGAATTTTTGTATGTGCCTGTATATTGAAAAATAGGTACAGAGATTTTCTGTTTTTGCACTCACTTTAAAAACTCATTTACCCAGAGTTTTGCTACATTTGCTTTTCTTCACTTCATAGTTTAGAGTGGGCAAAGCTGGGGAGAGTACAGGAAAGAGGGTGTTGGGCTTGATGCAGGAAGGGAGTCATGGCTTCCTCAGGGAAGGGCCTTTGGAACTTCACACAGAGGACTCAGGACTGCATAAAAGAGCCGAACATAGGACATTCTAATATGTGTAAGAATCCAGGTATGCAGGTTGAGACCAGGGAACCAATGTTTAGAATGTGGCCAGTAGGCTGTATGACCGAGAGGCTCCAGTGTAACGCTGTGAGCCTCCATTTGAAGTTCAGGATGTTGGGCCTGAAGCCGAACCTGGAGATCAGCAACGTTTCCATCCAGATTTTCATGGAAGGCACCCTGGAGAGGACATCGCAACTCCTCCCAAGACTCAGAATGACTGACAGAAACAGGAATAATGTACATTAAGCAAACTCAGTGTCACAGTTAAGCTGACTGATTGTACATAGGATTTAGTGTTGTTTGCCAAGCCGATTGACAGCTGCCTCAAAGGTGAGAAGACTTCATATAAATTCTTTACAGACATTACTTGGAGTCATTAATTCCAAGGCAACATTTTGGAAATAGCCAGTCATAGTTTAAGCAGTTTGGATGCAGTTAATTAAAGTGAATATGGTAGGCATAAAAAATATTAATGATTACATATAATGAATTATTATGTAATTTAAACATGTACTGATACAATACAGATTTTAAAAAACTGTTAAGTAACTCTGTCTCAGAATTAATAATATATTTCCCATGGCTGATGGGACTTTAAACATGATTTTCTCCAGATAACACTTTTGTGTTGTCTTTGCCTAAGTTCTTACTTTAATACACTACATCCCTAGGGAGCCCTCTGGCCCCTCCCCCATGCCCGCCTGTCCCCCTCTCTGCAAACTGTCATCTGGGCTCTGCCACTCTAGGCTGGGCACAGCCTGGCTGAGCCTCGGCCCAGGCTAATATTGGTCCTGCCCCAAGGACGCCTGCTCTGCATCCTGCATCTCCCCAGCCTCAGTGTCATGGTGGGGATCAGAGAGCAGTGGGCGGAGGTGTGGAATCAGCTCAGGGCAGATCCACAACCCCTACTTCCCACACGTTGGAGCCATTGAAGCTGAATACATTTGCAGGACTGTGGCAAGCCTGGGCCTGGCTGAACTGAGAATGAGGAGACGCTTAGGGGGCAAGTTAGGCCACAGCTGAGGACACCTGGAGGCTTTCTATTAGGATAGCATCATCTGTTGCTTGGAGGGGTCTTTGAACCCCTCCCAAGGTGCTGCTCAGGTTTCCTGTGGTTTCTACTCTAAGCCCTTCCTTGTTTGAATTCTAAATAAATACAGGCCGCCCAGAGACATTGTCTTTCTCAGCCACCAGAGTTAAGAACTCTGCAAAGGGTTTTGTTTCTCCTGGATCCCTCAAGATCAGACCACTGGTCTCATTCATTTGGGATTTCGCCATGCACTCATTTGGGAGACTGAAGATCTAGGCACAAACCCCAATACCCACACACCTTAGAAACAAGTCAGAGACACCATGCAGGTGGCAGATGGGATGATGAGTTTCCATTTGTTAGGAAGCTTTCTTACAATCTGAGAAAAATGTGTGTCTCTCCTCTGTTGAGGCCATGCCTTAGTGGGTATGCACCCAAATCTTATACCAGTACTGGACCTGTGTTATGCATGAGAAACAAAAGTGGGTTATTTTCATGAATATGATCAACAGTATCCTCAGCTCTTTAAATCCCGTTCACTGATTCCAGTAACAAACCTTAATCTGTACTCCCTTGTTCACATCAGCACTGTTTGCCATAGCCAAGATATAAAGTCTACCATCCCCATCCATGTAATTGTGAATAAATCAGTCACCATGTTACATCTTTCAGCATCCTAGAGAAATATTTGCTATCACTCATCACAATGTGAATGATATGGCTAGACACTGTATTAAGAAAAATTATGGCAAACCTAGAGAGAGGGAATAAGCACATTCTCATTTACAAGCAGAATACAAAAATTTTGGTTACAGAGAACTCTTGAGTCTCATGAATCAAGTTCCAAAGCTGCTCTCCTCAACATGCTGAGTACAGTCAGTGCCCAGATATTGAATATTTCAACTCATCCTGATAGAGAGTATTAAGTTTTCTCATAACAACAATGATGATTATATGATATAATGTACTTGTTATTTTGAATATGTGACCATTTAAGAGTGTATAAGCATTTGAAAAGCTTCCAGGAATAGAGAGATTTCAAAAGTCATGATTACTCTCCATATGCTGTATTTGTATTACATTTCCACAATTCTGTGTTCAGCTTATAACTGATCCATTTAAAGTTTTACATGTAAAAATCCCAGAGTAATGCACAATTAAAATTGTTTAAAAGATGGAAAATCTTAGAATAAAGACAGACATGGATGGGTCATTTATTCCTGGTTATTCACCAAAACAATAGCATCTCTCTCATGTTTTGTGAAAAGATTAACTAAATTCTTTTAGGTTATAGAGTTCATTTCATTTTCAATAGAAAAGCATAAGACCATTTTAAAACCACAGAGGAACATATTTTAGTTATATAATAAATATATTTTTAATTGCTAAACTAATGAGTAATCACATGAGTAATTAGCACCGCAAATGAGGACATTCACCTGTTGGCCTAGGAAAATCTTCCCTGCCATCCCCAAGCCATTTCTGCTTCCTGCCTCGCTCTCCAAATCCTCCTCCTCCTCCTTGGCCTTCCCTTCATCAGGAAGACTGTGGGTCCTGGTTCATCTGTTCCTGGCCACGCTGCTCCGAGCTTGTGATCAACACTGGGTAGAGATATTCTGAACACTACCTCCACCATCATGTGCATGAGGGAGGGCTACTGTCACTTCAAGCTTACTCAAAGTATGAGAAGATTGAAATCCATTATGTATGTCCAAGTCTGTTTGAATAAATGAAGAACACAATAATTGGACAAATTTTATCAAGAACTATGAAGCTTATGAAAAGCATCTGCCTGAGCTTGTGACCTCAGACCCACTGTGACGCTGCAGAGGCTGCTTGGGGTGTGCACAGACTGACCCTATGCAGAGGACTTGGGAGCTCAGCACTGTGGATGAGAGGGGGGCAGGGGTGAAAGGCTTCTGATGACAGTGTGGGGTCCACATTAGCACACTGAAGTCTGGTCATCCTTGTGAACAATGTTGCTTGTGCTTGTGACAAAGTTCTGTGCGTGGTAGATACAATAGCAATGGCAGCTGCAAATTCTCCTCTGTCCCATTAGAAAGCAGATGAGGTTGTGTGTGTTTCCTGGTGAGGATCCTACCTGGTGCCTGGCTGGGAAGAGCTGCAGGCTTCAGGCCCTGAGCAGGATGTGTATGTATTAATACTTTCTCATTTTTCCATTTCCCCTTAGAATTATTATGTAGGTATTACCTCAAAGAGAATGTTATGGATTGTAGGTATTAGTTCTATAATTTCTATGATTTGTGATCTGTAAATTGTGGGTCGCGGAAAAGCTGAATAATTTGTAACGGTTCACAGGCCTCTCAGATGCAGACCTGAAGACTCCGGCATATGTAACTGTGAGGACACAGCTCTGCCCAGAGCTCCTGGATTAATCTCCTTTCTACATGTTTTATTTTACAGGGGTCTTGGCTTGCCCACAAATATGCATTTCAAAGGTGCCTACTAATGAGTAGAGGAAACAATAATAAAATAATTCCTGTGCTATAGAGATCTGTCAAAAAACATAAACAAGTGTATGCATAAGTGAGCAGAGCAGGATGTGACCATCGGTTAAATCTGTCGAAGGGGAAATAGAGAAACCCTTTCCCACAGAGTCACTCCTGTGGATGTGGGCCACACATCCTCCTCCATAGCATGAATGGCAGCCCATGTGAGTATAGTACTGAAATGGAAAGACAAGTTAATGAGCAAGAAATGCACTAACACCTGCTTTCAGGCAAAACCATAAATGCCCAAAAGCCTCAGGCCAAGACTAGGAAAGGAGCGGACATGGGAATTATCACTGCAGGCCTCGCACAGGAAGCCCCATCCTGCCCACAGAGGACCTATAGGGTGAGCACAGTGCAGAGGTTTACACTTGAGAGAAGTGCATGGGTTTTCTCCCTCTTTCATAGCTCCACTTTCAAAACCATAGCCCCACTCTCAAAACCATGGGCAAATGTCTCCCGGAGTGGGGTATGGACACTGCTGCCTGCCAAGGAGGTAGAAAGACTCACCTTCTTTTGTGTAGTTCCTCAGCTGAGATCACTCAGCATTTCCATCACCACACAGCACCAATCCTAGGTGGTGTCTGCACAGAAGGACAGGGACTTATGTGCCTCCCTGCTTATGTCTGTTGTGCTCTAAACTGGATATAGCAATGACATTGTAAATATTCTTCATGGCGTTCTGGAAGGAAACATCAAAGACTTCCATGAAAATTGGCTTAAAAAAGGCGAGATCTCACCATTTTGTTTTGGTCCAGAAGTTATGTGCATTTTAATATTCTCTTGTTCTCCAAGCTCTTAGATGTGATGAGTTCAGTTAGTCTTGTTTTAGGAAATTCATTAAATGGACATCAACTCTCCATTCCAGATTCCATTGCCAGGTGTGTATGAATTCTGAAATTGATAAACATGAAATAGAAATATAGAACATAAAAGACAAAAATACAATGAAATCACTGGGGTCTGAAACTGAATTTCTAAGGATGGCTAGGAAAAGAAGAATGGGGCCAAAACAGGGGTGCTGGTACATATGCACATAGCCAGGAAATGGAAGTCTGAGGAGAGAGAAACACAAGATCAAGACTAAGATGAACTTGGATTTGAAATACATTTTTACACACACACACACACACACACACACACACACACGTAAATATGTGTGCTGAGGCAGGCATGTTGCCACAAATTTCTAATTCCGAGATGAGGCAGGACGAGAACCATACATCTGAAGTCACCAGTAGCTGCCTAGTGAGCTTGTGGTCAGCCGCAGCCTTAGTACCTGAACTACAGAGTGGTGCTCTCTTTTAAAAAATAAACAACACAAAGAATGATGGCTACAACATGATAGCAAGTGCAAGCTCAGGTTGGATTTGAGGGACACTGTTATTGTGTGCATGGTGTGTGTAATACATAACTGTCCATAAAAAGATAACTAGGGTGAGATAGGCATTTTTTATTTAGGAATAACCTCTAGAGAGTTAGGAGGAAGCTGGACCTGGAAATCTCACAGGATAGCTACCTACATGAGAACAAGTCATTTCACACAGACATCCTTCTGTTTTCTAGCAATTCAAAGCATCTCTATAAAGTAAGAACAGAGCTCACATCCTTATTTCCAGTTTATGCTGGATATGCTCGGGTGGTACTTGGATTACAGGGTTTTTTAGAGCAGGAGGCAGGTGGACCTCTCCCGACAACAATGATGATGGAGCAAGCTCTCAAGTATATTGCCAAAGGAGAGAGATTTGGGACACAAAAAGACCCATGCTCATGTTCGTCCTGAAGCAGCAGCAGCACAGCCTGGATGGGGAGAGACTGAGGCTGGGGCACCAGTAGGGAGAAGAGACTGGAGGACGCTGATCCGGAATCAGGAAGTTGGGCCATCACTGCCCTGCTTCCATTATTCCTCTGAATCAAATTCCCACTTACTACAGATTCTAACCCAGCTACAATTCAGGATGACAGGTTTCTCTCAGCAGCACAGAAGGACTAGAAATGTCCTGACCTCATTTTCCCTTCATATAGGTAGTGTGGACCCCACATGCAAATTCAACCACCAGCTCGAGATTCAAAAATCCACTCATGGGCTGTAGGAGCTCACAGCTCCATCCCCAGGCAGGGCTGAGGTCTCTCAGTAAGGCAGGGGTGTGGTCTAAAGATGAGACTTCTGAGTCTTCTCCTGTGCCTGGCAATAGGTCCTCCTGGTGAGTGTCCTCAATGTGGGACTTGGGTCCGTGGGAAGGTTTGGAAAACTAGTGACTGACGGGAAGTTATTTATTGTCACCAGGTGTCCTGTCCCAGGTGCAGCTTCAGGAGTCTGGACCTGGCCTGGTGAAGCCCTCGCAGGCCCTGTCCCTCACCTGCTCAGTTTCTGGATTCTCCATCACAACCAGCTATTACTATTGGAGCTGGATCCGTCAGGCCCCAGGAAAGAGCCTGGAGTGGATGGGGTACATAAGCTATGGTGGTGGCACTAACTACATCCCGTCCCTCCAGAGCCTCATCTCCATCTCCAGAGACACAGGCAAGAACCAGTTCTCCCTGCAGCTCAACTCTGTCACCACGGAGGACACAGCCACCTATTACTGTGCAAGAGACACAGTGATTTCATACAATAGTGAGCCCAGACAAAAACCGCCCTGCAGGGAAACTCAGGACCAGCAGGTGGCGCTAGGCAACACTGCTCTAGGCAACCAAGTTAGCCCTGTGGTGACAGCCTGGAGGGTTTTCTCACCAGGTGATCAGCATCTCCATCACTAGCCCAGGCACAGAGATCCCAGGGATCTTTTATATCTCTGATCCTAAAGTGCTTTGTTTTCATGAATCAGGCTTTTGTTTCCGCATCTATTTCCTTATGATTTTCACAATAAATTTTCAATGAAACCATTTTTTCATCATTCAACTGATTACACAGTCTCATTAGTTTTTAGCTATGAAACACTTACCTATGAAAATTATTTCTGTGTTCACTGCAAGTCTGGCCTCCACTCTCAGATGCATTTGTGGAGCACCTTATCCTTGAAGGTCCCTTCCCAGTTCTTGTTCATGCAAAGCCCTTTTCTCTGAATGTCTGGACATCACTGTGTGTTGATCTGAGTGTTCACCTGTTATTGGAGCTGTTCATTTCCTCATTCTTGGTGATGTAGGTTGATGCCTTGGATAGCATGGGTAGATTCCTTTGTAGAGGTACCTCTGTGGGCATCTCATTGGTAGGGACCATCACACTGTCGCACATCATACAGCACTATGTGAGTAATTCTCTGGACCTAGATGTAAATTGTGCAGAGTCTCAGAAACTGCAATGGAATGCCTATGGCACTGTGTCTGTTTGTATTACAAAGTGAATTTGCTATTTTTACATTATCTTCCATAAGTTTTGGACATCTACAAAAGCCAGCTGCTTTCAGTATTATTGGGACACTATTGTCCACTTCTTGTTCATCCATTGGTCAACCTGAGAATGATGAGTGGGATAACCAGGCATTCATGAGAGAACAAGATGAAGAGCAGAGAGAAGGCCAAGGTCTTCACAGATTGGAACTTGAATATCGGCTCTCTCTGTCCTCTCTTGAGTCCCTGAATAGAAACCTGCTTTAAGTTGTACTATAATTCCCACTTAATGTGAATGGATAGGGCATCTTTGGATCACAGGAATTAGTGTCATAGAAAAATGCTGTTGACAAGATTCTCTAGGAGCCTGAGAACAAGATATAATCCACATGACCACTCCAACATGATTTATTTTCTCATGTCAATCAGCCAACAGCACTACAGTTGGATAGAAAATGTTATATTTTCTTAAGAAATTAAGCTTGCACTTAACGCACAATCTATCATTCTTTGTCTTGAGTATTTGGCATACCAGAGTAAAATTTGTTGTTAATATTTCCAGGAAGAAGGCAGAGTTGTGAGCAGCAGAATAAGAGCCTCTCCAAAATTTAGTTTCCAGACACTGGAATATAGCAATGTGAGGAAGAGAAGAGTGAGAGAATTGGGTCTCTGGGAACAAAGAAGTATCTCAAGTGAGAATTGAAACACATAGAGAGCAGGGAGAAACTGCAATGAAGAAGATGGAGTTGGCAGATGGCACTTTCTCTCTGATTCCGGACTCACTGTGTGGGAGAGGTGCTGGAATTGGCAGACCCATGATGACTACTGGTGACCTCAGAGGCCTCCATATGAAGTCCCGCCAGTGTAGTGGCGCGGTGGACATCATGGGCTATTGTGGCTTCTGTGTGTGGTTTTGGGTTTTCCAGAGGAGAGCATGATTATGTGGGAGCCATCTTGGAGAGAGGCCCGCTCAGCTCAGACATCAGCAACTGCTGACTTCACCTAGCAGCTCCCAGCCAAGTCCAGGCACATCTGGGAAGCACACACTGTTCATGCTGAACAGGTCTGGCTCCAGCCCCACAGCAAGAAACCAGCCTGAACTTCAGTGGAAATAAAGGTGCAGGCTTACCAGGATAATCCATTACCACATCACAAAGCTGCTGGTGGCTTGCTGTGATTGATCCACATGGACCTGCAACGCTGTCTGCTTTTGCTGATTCCCAGTGGCAACAAAAACACATCCTGAAGTGGAGCTCCTTTTTCTCTTTTCTCTCCCTTTCTTTTTTTCTTTTTTCTGTTTTGTTTATCTCTTCATTGTTGGTTCTTGTTTTTATGTGAGTGTGAACATGGTTTCTATTTGGTTGCCATTTTTGTTCTGTTGTGTTCTGCTCTGTTCTTGTATTTAGTTTCTACTTTTCAATTTCTCCCTCCTCATTTTCTGTACCAATTTCCCAAAGTTTGTGCAATCCTCCTTCATCATTTAGCCTTCTTCTAATCTCTTTTTTATTCCATTTTTATGCTTGCCCCCCCAACTCCTTATAAAGTTTCTTCCCTGAGGGTAAAACTGCCGTGTTGAATGCTTATTTACTTCATGCAATTTTCTAGTTTGTTTTAGATTTTTTATGCGGCCACAAGTCTATTTCATATGGTTAAAAGTAACAAAATAATAATTATCTCAGTTTATTCTTTTCTAAGCTATTTTTGATACTATTATTATTGATGATTATACCACTTTAGTCAAAGGAACATGGTTGTTCTAACCAGTTTTCTTCCTAGTACACCAAAACAAAGATTGCCTAAATGTAAGAAAAAGTACTACAGACTAGTGCCAAAGAACCAGGGACTAAGCCAAATGGGCAGGAACTTCCCATCTCCAATTTATTGAAGAGGTAGATCTCACAACAGATTTGGGACCTAGAAACCTGCTAAACCTGGAAGACACCTCTGAGAAGCAGTCATTCCCTAACAGTTCTAAATACTGGCAAAAATGTTACTGACCATAGGCAGTTTATAAGCATAAACTCAGGAACTAAACTAAAAAAATGAAATGACACTTAAACAAGATGGAACCCAAGTCATCCAAATCACCAAAAACAAACCTGGGGCAATGAGGTGGAACAATCCAAAAACTACTTACCTGGACTCTCTAAGTTGGTGACAGAAGATGGAACAAGGAAATTATCAATACTGTGGGAAAAAATCAAATCAGAAATAATCTTGCAGACAACTACAATGATGATGATCAGAATGAAAGACATGCTTAGCGACTCTAGATCAGATATAGACAAGAAATAGAGGAGCTTAGGAAAACGATGAAAACCACGAATGCCCAACATAGGCAAAAAATGAAACCTATAAAACAGATTGAAACTGATATACCATAGACTGAAAGTATATGGAAGAGAACAAACCCACGTAAGGACAAAATACTGGATATAGAAGGTAGGGTTGTGGCTAGTGAACATGAAAAGAAATGTTTCTTAAAAGTTGCAAGGGATCACAACTCAATTCAGCAGCTGCTTGAAGCAAAGAATAAAATAAGATTGAACCGAGTCAGTGGAAAAAAAGGAAGTAGTGAAAATGATATAGAAAATCACTTCACAGAGGTCATGAAAGGAAATTTCCTTGGCAGCAAAAAAGAATTTGGCACACGTATAAGTGAGATATATAGGACTCCAATTAGACATGATAAAAAAATATACAGCAAGGCATATAATAGTCAAGATCCAGAAATTCAACACAAGAGCAGAATATGAAAAGCTGTTGGAGAAAAGAAAGAAATCACAAATAAAGGAAAGCACATCAGAATCATGGCAGACTTCTTAACACAAACCAGAAAGTCATGGAGAGATTGGAGTGAAATATTCTGGCCTACAAGAAAGTTACCTCCAACCAAGATTGATGTACTCTGAAAAACTATCTTTCAAAATTGATGAAGAAATAAGATACTTCCATGACAAAGAAAATATAAGGAAATTCATGGAAACTAAACCAGTGTTCCAAAATGTTCTAGAGAACATTCTAGAAAGAGATAATAAGGAATACAACTCTGTGAACTGCAACACAATGAATCTGTCAGACAAGGCAAACAATTAAACAGAGGGGAAAAAAGACAGCCAAGAAAATAACATGCCTAGATATGTCCTGATTTATACTTTAATGTGATCTCTGACCCATTGATTGTCAAGGAGTACCTTATTTAATTTCTACATGGTTTTGGAAGGTTTTGTTGTTGTTTCCTTTACCAGTGATTTTCAATTTTATTGCTCTATGGTCTCATAATATGCATGAAATAGTTTCAACTCTTTTGCATTTACTTTAGCCTGATTTATGAGCTAGTATGTGATGTGTTTTGGAGACTACCCCATGCTTATCTGAGAAGAATGTGTGCTCTGATGTTGTGGTATGGAACACTTTAGAGACAACTACTAAGTCTTTTTGTGTCCAGGGTTGATTCAGTTGTGATATTTCTATGCTGAATTTTGTTTAGTTGAT
Organism: Dolichotis patagonum; assembly: GCA_004027295.1. Classification (NCBI taxonomy): domain Eukaryota; kingdom Metazoa; phylum Chordata; class Mammalia; order Rodentia; family Caviidae; genus Dolichotis; species Dolichotis patagonum. The sequence goes on along the minus strand of PVJX010014676.1, from coordinate 28,946 downwards.
CTATTTGTGACAATAGGGTATTAAGTTCCTCCATTGCACTGTGTTAGTGCTGGTTTTATCTTGCATGTTCATTAATATTTGTTTTATACAATTGAGTACAGTGGTATCTGATGTGTATATATTTGTCATTGTTGCCTCTTCCACTTGGATTGTTCCTTCAATAAGTATATAGCATCATTCTTCATCTCTTTTGATCAGTCTTGACTTGAAGTTTACATTACCTGCAAATAAAAAAGCTATTGCTCCTTTTTTTGGACTTCTCTCTTACGAAATATTATTTTCCAAACTTTGATTTTTAGTCTATGAATTTCTTTTTAAGTGTATTTTTCCTATTTCTTCTAAGTATATTGTAGGTTCTTGTTTCTTGAATCACTCTTCCAGTGTGTTTCTTTTGATTGGTAAATCTAGACCATTTATATTGATTGTTATAATTGAGATGTTTTGGCAGTTCTTCTCATAATAGTGTCCTATTGTTGGTTCTCTGTCATTTCATTGTGTTTATTTGCTTGCCTTGTCTAGAAGTCTTTGTCTATTGATATTCTAGGAATAGTGGTCTTCCTTATCTCTTTTTAGATTATCCTTCTGAATATTTTGGAATGCTGGTGTGATAGTCATAAATTTCTGCAGTTGTTCTTTGTTATAGAAGCCTTATTTTTCTGTTGATTTGAAAGAAAGTTTTGCAGGATTCATCAATCTAGATTGGAGGTTATCTTGTTTTAGAATTTGAAATGCATCACTCCAAGTTATCCTTGAATTAAAGTTTTATGTTGAGACATATGCTGTGATTCTTATGGAATTTCCTTTAGAGGTGACTTGCTTTTTTCTGTAATAGCTTCAATAATATGTTCTTGGGTTTAGTGTCTGGAATCTTGATTATTATATGCCTTGATGTAGATTTATTTTGGACACGGCTAATTGCAGTTCTGTATGCCTCACATATTTGTGTGTCAAATTCTTTTTCTGTGCTTGGAAAGTCTTTTGTCATTACTTCTGTGAACAGGTTATTTATGATGCATCCACTGTCTCCTGCATTTTCTTTGATTCTGATCAAACTCATTTTGTTCTACTTTACATCATAGTGCAACTGTTTGATTTTTCATGGCCCCTTATTAATTTAAGAAATCTATTATCTTATTGCCATTAACTACAATCTTATGTTCTAGAACAGATATTGGTTCAGTCTTTTGCACATACCTGCAATGGAATGTTTAATCTTGATGCCGGTTTAATCTGTTCCATGGGTGCCATTTCTTTCCCATACTGGACATTCATGGTTTCCATAATTTCACCAAGCTTCTCTACTTATTATTTAGGTCTACTCTATGTAAGAGAAAAATGAAGTAGCAAGTGCTTCATTTTGATCATTATGTCTTGTTTTCTTTACCTGAGAGATTAGTTATAACCTGATTTTCTCTATAGCCTCATTCATCCTGATTCTTTTCTACTTTTGCTGCTATCATTTCAAAAAATACAAGCAAGTAGGTGGCTTCTGATTTCCTTTATGTTGTCCCTTGAGCTTTGCTGGGTGGGCTGGAGGTCTGCATTTGCATTTTTCTTCTACATCTTGTCACTATCAATATTTTTATTTTAATTTTTTGTGTGTTACTTCTTGCAAATTTCTATGGTAGGTAGCTTTATCACCAGCATTGAGGATTCCCTAGGAAATGTCTATTCCTCAGAGATGTATTCTAGGTGTAGCTGTAGCTAGATCTTGTGTTTGTTTCTTTTTTGCTTTTTGTCTGGCTGAAGACCTTACCCTTCTGTTTCATTAGGGATGAGAAGTTGCTCTCTTACCAGCCAGTTTTTTGATGGTGGACTCTCATGATGTTTGTTACCCCAGACAGTCACAGAGTTCTCATACAACACAGAAAAACAGGCCTGATTATAACAGGCTTGGCATCCTGGATAAATAGTAAAATTAGCATTGAGAGCAGCGTTAATCACAGCCAAGAAACTGACAAACTGTGGTAACTTAATTTGGTACCTTTAACTATAAGAACAAGATCCACTGTGATGTATAAAAATCCAGCATAAATGAGAAACTTCTATGCAATGAGCTTCCCCTCCGTAGAGTGATTTTACACTGTAGGGGAACTTAAGATGGCTAAGAGACAAAACAGAGAGGAATTTAGAAAAAGCAAGGCTGGAGTACAAAATATAACCACCCAAAGACTTGGGAAACTGGAGGAGAGGACAGGAGAGAAAAAATAAAAGAAAAAGCAAAAGAATATCAAAGTGAAATAGAAAGATTAGAGACAACGTTCACTCACATGAAAATATAAAAAAAATACAGACAGTTAAGGAAAGAAAAAAATGGAACAAACAATAAAAGTAAAACCCTAAACAAACAAATAAAAAAAAACAATCACCCAGAAAAAGGAAAATGAAAAATACAAAGGAAATAAATGAAAAAAATGAAACGAATTCCTCTGCCATCCACACTTCGGTAGTAGTGTCCAAGTCGGTGCCCAGATGTCTAACGGGTGACCTCGCCAACTCTGCAGTAGGATTAGTGCTGTGCGCAGTGCTGATCTCGGCCTCCAGATGGGGGGGCTTGTGTCAGTCTTCACCCAGCAAATTTAAGTCCTTCAGCAGCCTGCCTGGATCTCCTTACCCTGTTTCCCTCTGTGTCTTTCTCCCACTTATTTTGGTATCCTGAGAGAGACAGCCCAAGGCTGCTCCCAGTGGGTAGTACAGCCAGCTACACCTGTTCCTCTTGATCCTCTCACCCCACTTGCTGTAAGGCAGGGAGGGTGGGTGCTGTCTGAAACTTACTGTTCCTACCATCACCATCGAGCCAGGTCAAGGTGCTCCCACTCACTCAAACCTGCTCTTCAGCCGGGGGCGTGAAGACCTCCCTCTTACTGCTCTGCTGTGGCCCAAGTCTGATTAGATGCCACACATCCATGTCTTTCTCACAAGGCACAGGTTGTGAGACAGGAGGGTCATGCTGTCCACTCACTACCTTCACCACTGCTGCTTTGGTTTCTAACCTTGCTGTTGCTAGAGGTTCCAGTTAGACTCCATGTCACATGAGAAAAAAATGCATGTCACTGGGCATGCCTTTTTGAGCAGTTTCCTGGTCAATTACACCTGTGTGTGCCAATGAAATTTTCTGACAGGGTGCAGTGTCCTCTATGTGGAGCAAGGCAAAAGAGGTGAGAGGTTTTCTACTCCAAATCCATCTTCTGTGGCTTGTGTTAGCTGCACTATGGCAGCCCATCAGTTCTTTGGAAACTTCCCTGAGTGGAGGTTCCTGCTCTGAGCATAGGTGGCAGGCCCACCAGAAGCCTTCTGGGTTAGTGTGCCATTTTATAAAAGTCCCATATCTATGTTTTGTTTGGTCTACAAGCCTCTTATGTCAGACCAATATTGGCATTAGGATTTAGGTTCTTCCCTTTATTCCAATTACCTGTGTTTTTAGTTGATTTTCTCTAAGTAGCTCCCACACGGCTCCTCCTCTCTTCAGCCAGCTTTACTTTCCATAATTGTTTTATATTCTGTCTTGAACTCATGTAAGGTGAGTGAACAATATTGTATTCTCATTTGCATTTACATTTCTAGAGTTGTTATATTGAGAATTTTTCATACTCATTTTGTCATTTGTTTTTCCTTTTAGGCAAATGTCTATTAAGATTATTTGTTAATTTTTAACAAATTGTTATCATTAAAATTATCATTATAATTTTGCTTTAAAAATTATTTTACTTCATGACACACTGTTTATATAACTATATTATTATTCAACATTATACCAAATCTTCAGGTGGTGTCTTTACTTTCTTTTGATTTTTTTCCTTTGTACAGATATTGTTTTCTAGTTTGCTGTAATCTAACTTTTTTGTTTCCTATGTGTCTACATTCTACAGAGGAACATATTCTCCTAGGCCTAGGCTATACAGAATTTGATATATATTTTCATTAATTTTTAATATTTTATTTTAAATGCTTATGTGTTTAATTTTTAGTGTAAATTTGCAGATGCTGAGACACAGGTTTATGATCTCATGGTTCACCATGAGGACACACAATTTCCCAAGCACCATTTGCTGAAGTAACATCAATGGCCAAACCTGTGCTTCTGCTGCTTTTGTTGAAAATATTTTGGCTGCACAGGGGAGGGTTTGTTTCTCAGTTTTTTTTATTGTTTTACACTGTTGTTCTTGACAATTTTTGTCAGCATCATACTGTTTTTTGGACCATATACATATCTAGTCCATATCTATCTATATCATCTGTTACAGTTATATATTAAGGGGTAAGTTTATAGCAGAAAATTCTCATATTAGGAAAACAGTGCATATAGACAACTTAATATTGAAGCTCAAACTTGTAGAAAAAGATCAGGATAAACCAAAAGCTCGTACAACGGAGGAAATTATAACAATCAGAGCAGAAATTAATACACTGGAGACTAAAAAACAACTCAAAGAATCAATGAATCAAGAGTTGGTTCTTTGAAAAGTTAATTTAAATAAAATTGGCAAACTCTTAGCCAACCTTATCAAAAAAAGGAAAGAAAAAACTGAAATCCATGCAATTCGGAAAGAAAAGGGTGAAATCACAACAGAAATTTCAGAAATAGAGAAAATCATCTATATCTACTTTAAAAATTTGTATTCTAATAAGATGGAAAATACAGAAGAAATGGACTGATTTCTAGATACATATGAATTATCAAAGCTGACCTGAGAAGATATAAAAATACTAAATACCCCCAAATCAATAAATTAAATTAAAGATGTAATTAAAAACCTATCAGCAAAGAAAACGTCAGACCTTGGTGGATTAACTGCTGAATTCTGCAAGAAATTTAGAGAAGACCTAACAACACTACTTCTCAAAAACTCTTTAATGAAATTGAATGGGAAGCAATACTTTACCTCCAAATTCTGTCCTCGAAGCAAGCATATTCTGACTCAAAAACCAGAGAAGGACCCAACTAATAAAGAGAATTATAGGGAAATATTTTAAATGAACATTATTGCAAAAATCTTAAGGAAGATACTGGCAAACAGACTGCAGCAAATTGTCAAGAAGACTGTACACCATAGTCAAGCGGGTTTCATCCCAGGGAAGCAGGGATGGTTAAGTATTTGCAAATCCATAAATGTAACATACCGTATTAACAGAGCCAAGGACAAAATCATCTGATCATCTCAATAGATGCAGAAAAAGCTTTTATAAAGTCCAGTACCCACTCATGATTAAAAACCCTACAGAAAATTGGAATAGATGGTCTTTATCACAATCTGATAAACCCATCTATGAGATCCCAATGGCCAACAACATATTAAGTGCACAAAAACTGAAAGCTTTCACTCTAAAATCAGGAATAAGACAAGGATCTCCACTGTCTCCAATCCTATTCAACATAGTCCTGAAAACTGTAGAAGGAGCAATTAGACAAGAGAAAGAAATAAAAGAAATAAAGATAGGAAAGGAAGAAGTTAAACTATTATTTGCAGATGACATGATACTCTACTTAGAAGATCTCCAAAAACTCCACCAAAAGACTTCTAGATTTAATAAGCAAATTCATTAACATAGCTGGTTACAAAGTCAACACTCAAAAATCAATAGCCTTCTTATACATGAATAACAACCTCATTGAGAGAGTAATCAGTGAAACAATACCTTTCACAATAGCATCCAAAACATTGAAATACCTAGGAATCAATCTAACAAAAGATGTAGAAGACCTCTACATTGAGAACTACAGTACATTGAAAAAGGAGAATTGAAGAGGTTATTAGAAAATAGAGAGATATACTATGCTTTTGGGTAGGAAGAACCAATATAGTGAAAATGGCCATACTTTCAAAACTGTAGTACAGATTCAATGCAATCCCAATCAAAATTCCATAGCATATCTCACAGAAATAGAGAAAAAAATCCTAAAATGCATCTGGAACCAGAAGACAGTAAAGGCAATCCTGGCAACAAAGACAAGATGGAGCATCACAATTCCCAACTTGAAATTATACTATAAAGCTACTGTGATAAAAAAGAGTGTGGTACTGGCAAAAAAACAGACAAGAAGATCGATGGAACAGATGAGAAGATGCAGAAAGAACTCCAGACATATTAAACCACCTTATCTTTGACAAAGGTGCTTAACACATTCACTGGAAGAAAATAGCTTCTTTACTAAATGGTGTTGGAAAAACTGGATTTCCACATGCCGAAGATTAAAACTGGACCATATCTTTCACCATATACTTTTAAAATCAGAATGGATCAAACATCTTAATATTAAAACAGAAACATTAAATCTGCTGGATGATACAGTAGGTAAAACTCTTGAACACAATGGTGTAGGTAAAGACTTCATGAACAAAACCCTGATTGCACAGGCACTATCACAAAAATCAGTAACTGGGATCTCACGTTAATAACATGCTTTTGCATATCAAGAGAAACCACCAACAGAGTGAAGGGACAATTCACAACGTGAAAGAAATGTTTGACAGCTGTTTCTCAAAGGATTACTATCCAGAACATATAAAGAACACAAAAAATCAGTCCTCCTAAATTTAAAGACCCATTCCAAAAATGGGCATCTGAGATGAATACACACATCTCAGATGAAGAAATACAAACAGCAAATAAATATGTGAAAAAATTTTCAACAGCACTGGCCATTCGAGAGATGCACATTAAAACAACACTGAGATCCCACCTCACCTCAGAAAGAATGGCTATTATCAAATCAATAGATAACAAATGCTGGAGAGGCTGTGGGGAAAAAAGAACCCTTCTCAAATGTTGGTGGGAATGCAGACTGGTGCAGACACTGTGGAAATCAGTGGGGAGATTCCTCAAATAACTAGCACAAGGTTCCATTTGACCCAGCTTTTCCCCTTCTGGGTATCTTCCCAAAAGAATTAAAGCATCATAGCACAGTGATATATGTGCAGCCATGTTTATAGCGGCACAATGTGTAATAGCCAGAGCTTGGAAACAACCTAAATGCCCATAGACTGAGAAATGGATAAAAAAGATGTGGCATTTTTATGTAATGTAGTACTACTCAGCCATAAAGAAAGATAAGCTGGAGACTTTTATAGGTAAATGGATGCAACGTGAGAACATACTCAGTTAAATAAGACACACGTGTAAACATCCTATTGTTTCATTAGTGTGAGAAGCTGAAAGTAAAAACATGTGTGTGTATGTATATTAAAAATAGTTAAGATAATTATACTAGAGATTTTTTGAGTTCATTGAAGAGAAAGAATTGTACCAGTATTGTTCGGACAATTGAATGCAGATGTGTTGTTACCCCCTGATTGACATGTTCTGAAATTTTATTGTAGTTTTTTTTTTCTTTTTATCCTTGAAACAAAAAAGGATTTGGAAAAAAATGAAAAAGAGCATGTTAAATATTCCAGGCAATAAAAATAATAAATGCAAGTATTTCTTAGGAGAAGTGAGATCGATATGATGGGAGAGATACCACTCCAAAAGTCCCTGGGTTAGAGTTGGTCCTTGGAGCTCCACCTCTGCTGAAAAGAGCTATTTTTTGCTCTTGGCAGGCTCTTTCAAGCCGAGTGGCAAAGGCGCAGGAACCAATCAGCGGTGAGGGCGTGGGCGGCTGAGCTCCCCAATCAGGCTTGGTGCGGGAGGCGGGGTCTTCCTGTGTCATGGCGCCGCAGTGCACCTTTTGACTGCGCTGCTGAGAGCTCCCTGCTGACTAGACGACCTTTTTCTCTAATTTCTACTGGCTGCGAGCTGCATTGGAAGGATCCTGGGAGACCATCAAGCCACACAATGGTGACGTTGTGGGACGGGAGCTGGGGATGGGAGGAATCTGGTGCTTTTTGGATGTTAGTAGTGAGAAACAGCCATGGCGATCTGCAGCCTCCCTGCTCAGCTCCAGACGCCGAGGCCTTGCTGGGCTCCGGGCTGCGTAGTCATCTGAAACTTTTCCCCTTCGTTCAGGCAGGGAAAGCACTGCGTCCCCGGTGTGCTGTAACCCTGCCAGCCCGGGATACCTTCTTGGGCAGCCCCCGGCACAGATGTATCGCCAGCAGTCTGGAGCGAGCGGGGCTGTAGGGGAAATCCTGGGTTCCATACTCAGCCACAAAAAAATCTCATCACTTTAATTTTTGTATTTGAGGCATCTGTTTGCAATTGTATTACTGCACGAACAGAGCTCGTGGTCGCAAAACATTGAGGAATGAAGTCGCAAACCAAAAGAAAGATGTTAGCAGAGATTTTATTGGAAATAGGAAGAATAATAGCGCTTTGATTTCTAGAAGCGTCCCCAGTGAGTGGCCCTGTGTTCTTTCTATCCAAAGCTAATCATGAATAAGCAAGAGCCCAGTAAATGCTCCGTTGTTTAGTGGCCACCTATCCCAGAGGGCTCTTTGGATTTAAAACAATCACTTTGAACTCAGGCTGTCTAAACCGTTTCCTCTGCATACACTGTTAAAAGGAAATGGGATTTTAGAGAAACACTGGGTATTTTGTGTTTTATATTCCTGAAAACTCAGACACTTAGTAGGAAGGGGCTGCATTCCTTGTCTGGTAGAAAGAGCACTGTTGGTCTAAATTTCCAGGTAATTGTTGTAATTTTAATTGATATCAAAATGGCTAAATTCCCAACTCTTAAGTCACGCCCTTCCCTAATTGCCTTATTTACAAGCTAACTAAATAAAATATTCTTTACAGTTAGACTATTTAATTGAGGCTTTCCGTAGAGCTTAGAATACTGTGAAAGATGGAGGGGATGTTCACGTGTTATCAACGGAGGAGAAGTGATTCTGCTAAGAACTTCGAGGGGGGCGCTGCCTGTTAAACCCACACTGAGAAGTGCGTTGAACTGGGGCATCTATGGGGAGGTGTAGATGTGGTATTGGTATGATTGGAAAGGCAAAGGGGCATCATCTCTGAAATAATTGCTTTGTAGTCTGTGGACTGTTTCTAGACTTTTAAAAATGTTTTTAAAATGGAACCTTCAGTGATAGTTTTACATAAAACAAATACCGAAGTAGGGGTAAATTCCCATAATTAAGGTTTGTGGGCATATTAATAAATAGAATAAAAGGTTTTCTGAACTGGCAAGAACAAAGAGCGAGTAAAAAGAAAATGGTAGAGCAGGGGATTTTAGAGGATGGTAGAAATCATCAACTACAACAGTAAACTTCTCCAGAAGTCAGATTGTTTTTAGAGTGATAACAAATGAAGGATTGTGTGCTGGCTTGTTCTGGGATCAGGTGAAAGGTCAGAGACCTAAAGAAAGGAGGAGAGCTTAGTAACAAGTATGTATTTCTTCTGTCACTACCGATGAGCTCACCTAATCATTTTTACAGCGCAATTACAATTAGGAAACTGGTCTTGTAGGTTTAAAAATAGGATGGGTATCCTCTCTGATGTGGAATGGGAAGGGCGTTTCTTTGGATACAAAAGATTTCAAGCTGTGTCTGATCTTTTCCATTGTACTGGGATGAAACTCGGCAGTTTTGCCTGGCTACCTCCTCCCGAATGATTTGATTTCTTTTCTTTTCTCTCTCTCTCTCTCTCTCTTTTTTTTTTTTTTTTTTTGAGACCAGATGTTACTAAGTGGCCCAGGCTCGGGAGAAATTTTGATAGTCTCTATATCCTTGACTATTGGGAACACAGACCTGTGCCACCTTGGTAGCTTAAGATTTGGCTTCTTCATTCACCATGACTTACCAAGATTTCAGTGCTTGGATAAAGTAAATATCTTTGAGGCATGGTGGTGTACACCTTTAATGCCAGCTACTTGGAAAACTTTGACAGGAGTAGTAAACCACCAAACCTAGCCTGGCTGTTGAGCAAGAATTTTTTTAATGTGAAATAAATATTTTGCGGTATGCCTCCACTCCTAACTAACTTGTCTAATGTGCATGAGGGCCTGAGGTTAAGTTTTTAGTAATAAAGAGGAAAAGAAAAGTTTAGTGCAAATCTTACTTTTAATTTTGAAGCCTACTCATTTTTCACATGGTCCCTTCATGGTGGTGGATAGCAGTAACAATTTACTGCTCTGTCAGAAACAGGACACTATGGGTGAACAAACAGTGATTTACAGTGTACTGTATTCATTAAAATATATGAGATAGTTAATGTTTTATTATGAATTTGACTTTGTGATTCATAAATTTCTCCAAATACAGATCAGGATATGTGTATTGAACAGGTATAAAGGACCCAAGGCTTAGACATGATGTTTGCTCAATTATGTCTACTCTGTGCCTTTTCAATATATTTTATTTTCAATTACCTTTGGGTTCATGAATATTTTCTCTCTTCCCAATTCAAGTAGCATCTGTATTATTTATTTGTTAAACACTTCATAGAGTCCTCTGTAGAACATGACACTTACCAAATTGGTTCTTGTTTTGAATGCTGTGTTAATCAGATTTTCCTGAGCAACCAATTTAGGATAATCTATAATAATGTTTGAAAACGTAAAAAATATTCTGCTATTTTTTCTTTGTTTTTAATTTTTATTTTTTTATTATAAAGAATTGCCCAACTCTGGTGACACTGTTTGGGTTATATCAGCAGAAGAAGGGGATAGGATGGAAATTTTCAATGAAAAGACATAGAGCTGAGTCATTAGAACATAAGATAACAAACATGTGCAAGGTCGTAGGGAAAATATTTCCATTTCTCTCTGTAACTCATGCCACTTATGGAAACTGTTCTAACTGCTTTAACCTTGGATCATCATGTGCCTTTCTATACTGAAATTATTCCTCCAGAAAGCACATTAAGATCCAAGCCTGTATCTAAACTTTATTATCTCATGCTTAGAATGCAGTTCTTCTGTGGAAGACAGTGTGCACTAGATATTTTTATTTTCTTAATGACCTCATGAGCTCCATTTGGATTTCACATGATAGTTCTTGGTGAATCACCTGATAGGGAGATTTAATACATTCTCCTTTCACACTGCTACAGTGGCAAAAAAGGCACACTCATTTCTTCAGATAGAGAGCTGATTCCTGTAGTGTGCTGTCCACTCCACTGCGACATTTTAATTCCATAATTTATCGTATTTCCTTATTGGCAACTTATGTCCATTACTCCTATTGCTCAGGGACTAGGACTCACCCAGAGTGCTGTGCACTCACCCAGAGTGCTGTGTCTAAACAGCCATGTCTACATGGACTGGCTTAGGAAATTCCGGAGAGTAAAGGAAGTGATAAAAAAAAAGTTTAAAAGACAGAAATGTGCAATATAAAAACCAACTATTTTTTAATATATTCAGATGGAATTTATATAGTATTGCACTGTGTGAATATGTTCATGGATAGTGTATTGGTTTGGGATATGGTGCTATGTGAACATCTATGTAACTGTGAAGGTGATCTTTAGGGACTGATTTGAGTCTGTACCTATAGGTGTCATTGCTACCTGATAAAGTCTCCATCAGCTTGCATAAGTACTGTGAACAATTTACCAGGTGTCTACCCCAGTGAGGTTAAGTATGACTTCATGTCCAGAGATCTGTATTGTATCAGTTGTATCAATTTTACTGTAGTTGCATAAGGAACATACTCAGAAGAACACAGGTTTTGGGGGAGACCCAGAAAGATTGTAGTGGTGGTGTAGTTAGCCTGATCTCTGGTGACTTGTCAAATTTGTGACTAATATCAGAATGAAGCATATACAATGTAAATTGTCACACACACAAGGAGAGAGGAATATCACTGATTTTATCCAAAACACTTTTCAGCAAATGTATATTGTAATTTCTTTCTATGCCTACAACAAACTCTAGCTCTGAAGACAGAAACTATGTCCCTAATAATTCCATTGAATTCTGATATGATTTCACTTCTGGGTCTCTGAAAGAATCATCAGATACACATTCACTTTCTTTTTTTTTGGTACTGGGGATAAAACTCACGACCTCACGCTTGCCAGGCAGGCACTTATGCCACCGAGCTAAATCTCTGGCCATGTTATGAAATATTAATATTTTATAAAGTGTTTCACTTGAAATTTGACACTTAAAACTTGTAATTTAACCTCAAATTCTTAGGATTATTCTATATATGTTTCTGCAGTTCATTTCTAATTTTTTTCCAATAGTGTGTAAGAGTTTGCTTTGAATAACTTTAGTTCCTTTGAAGACATGATGTTCCTGTTTTCTGAAAATGGCCTGTGAGGGTGAATATATCTTATGGTTTAGAGAAGACTGTGTACCATGCAGTTATGTGCTAAACCACTATGCAGCATCCTGCAAATCCCTGAAAATATGTTTTTGTGATTGTACAGACTTTTCTGCTTTTTTCAGCTGTCGATTACCGATGGAGTCATTTTGAAGTTGTCAGACATAACTATAAATAAATGATTTTTGCTTTCACATTCATGTTTTTACCTCACATAGGTAGATATACTATTTTGAGGAATATATACTAGGAACTGTTAGTTCTTTTTTGAAACTTGCCTTTTGTATTACTATCTGATCACTATACGCCTTACCTAATTTGTGGTACAAATTAAATAATATCAAATTAATATATTTTTTTTTTTTTGGTACTGGGGATTGAACTCACGACCTTGCACTTGTCAGATAGGCACTTATGCTGCTGAGCTAAATCCCCAGCCCCAATTTAATATTCTTCCTGCAGATTTTATTAACTCAGTGCTAGTCTAGTGTGTCTTTTTGCATAACTTCTTATTTAATGAATCCTCATCAGTGTATGTATGATAACAACTCCTGTTCAGGTAGTAATAGGATTTGCACATGACCCAGGTGTATAGCCATTGATCAGCTCTGATGCCTGTTCTCTCTCTTTCTGGTGGTCTAACCTAGTCTCCTGATGGCCAGCATAGAGTTTAACCTTTGCTTGCTGGGAATCTGTAGGGTTCACATTTACAACTGGTCTTATGTGTTGCCTCATCTGTGAAATATGTCTCAGATTCTCATGTTTGCAGGCAGACACACAGATATAAATGTATATGAACTTTATTATTGGTTATTATCAAACATTGTTTTTTATCAAACATTTTGTGAGATTTATTGATGATAAAAAATGTAAATGTCCTGCTTGTATTTAGGATGTTCTATCACTGAGCTGTAGGCACTGATTGAAAGTATCCCGGTGATGAACACTGCCTCACCCAAATCTTTCTAGCTTTACTGATGAGCACGCTCCTCCTTTGGCAGCTTTTTAAAAGTTTATTACGTGTGGTTTTCCATGAATAGCATTGTTGCTTTTCTTCCTGGGAATTTTTAGTGTTATAGAAATTGCACAGGGAAATACTTTTGGAGGCTCCTCCCCCTTTACTATTCATAAATTCAAAGGAAAACTACTTTCTTATCAAATCCATTAATAAGTTTGAAGATTTTTCAACTTTGTTTGACAAGAATTACATCTGTCTACATGAATAATAGTACAGTGTATTCTTTGGACATAGGAAAGGGGTCATTGCCCTGTCAATTTTGTCAATTCTAACTAAAAAAGATGAGTATGGAGCATGGAGTTGGTTCTTAATTCATGCATAGATCTTACAGTATATCCTTTGCCTCTCAATTTTCTTTGGTTATTTTCTGAGATCAGATTTACATCATGATTTATTTACATTATTTTATTAAGTTTGTTGATACAATTTAGATATATACGATGATCATATTCATAATGGGAAATTTGTAGCTGTACATCATATACCGTGATTTAAAAAGTTTTTTTTTACATTTATAAAACCCAACAAAGCAAAGCAGAATAAAGCGAGTCAAAACAAAGCAGTGAAAGGGGTATGGAACTTCAAAACAGAAGATTAGGAAAATAAATGACTCTCATAATATAGCTTGCTATCGTCACAATAGTTATGCATACCATCAAACATAGCAAAATCAAACAAAACAAAACAGAGAAAAACCAGTCCAAACATAACATTGAAGAAAGCAAAACAGTAAATCAGAACAAAAGGGTGAGAATAATACTACACATTGTTTTCTTTAAAATAGTTGCTCATGTTCCCATACACAGGAATAAAACAAAACAGTAAAATGAAGCAAAACATTGGATTTCAAAAACAAGACAGGAGGAAATCCCCTGGCTGTTCTACAGTGCACACTGGCACTGCCATCCTCCAAGCAGATGCTCAGACCACCAGCCCCAGGCCTGCAGAGTCAACCAAACAATACAAGATCAAGCTCTTCCCTTCCCCTCAGATACTATCATCTCATCTTGAGTCCTCTGAATCAGTGGCGGTACAGAGGATGGTCTTCTGGTTTTTCAGCTTTTTCTGATCCGCATGATGGAGCCCGCTTCACAGGAAGACTTGGTCTCTCTTCTGGTGGAGGCTGTTTCCGGTCAGCATGGTGGGGCTTGCTTCACAAGAAGCTTGGTTTCTCTTCTTGATTTGCCTTTTTCTCTCCCATTCCCTTTCCTTCCCTTCAACCCCTTTTCCCCTTTACAAAGCTTTGTTTCCGTTTGATCCTTCTTTCTTCATTTTTATTTACCTTTCCTGCCTCCCCCCCTTCCCTTTTCCTTTTGAACAATTCCTCCCAGTTTTACTGTAACTCTTGTACAATTTGTCTCTTGTCTTATTTACACTTTGTTTCTTTCGCAACAATGAGAGTGCAGTACTTTCACATATCTGATTGATTACTTAAGAGTATGTTCTCAAGACCCGTCCTTTTTGCAATAAATTTCTTAAGTTAATACTTCATGGCAGAGTAGTACTCCATTATCTATCTATACACATATGCACGCACCCACACATACACATGGATATATATATATATATATATATATATATATATATCCATTTTTGCTTGATGGACACTTGGGTTGTTTCCAAGATTTAGCTGTTAAAAACTATGCTACTATAAAGCATTAATTGCTGTGGTATGATGCTTTTTTGGGAAGATACCATGTAGGGGAATAGCTGGATCAAATAATGACCTCTAGTCCTAGTTTTTTGAGGAGTTTCCACACTGATTTCTACAGTGCTTGCACCAGGCTACACTCCCACCAACGGTGGAAAAGTCTTTGCTTTTCTCCACAGCCCTACCGGCATTTCTTGCTGATCGTTTTTCTGGTGATAGCCTTGCTTTCTGGAGTAAGATGGAATCTCAGCATTGTTGTAATTTGTATCTTTCAAATTATCAGTGATGGAACTTGTTTGATATTCAATGTTTTTCTTGAGTCGGATATGTTGTAGTTATGTTTTAGATCTGTGTTCATTAATCTTTACTGTGTATACAAAGTCTTTGTATTGTCTACAAAACAAATACTCTTATGTATTTCTTACGGTTTTCATAGACTTCAGTATATCCTTCTCTTTTTTGGGGCGGGGCAGGGTCTTGCTATATAGTTTAAACTGGCCTTGAGCTCACTGTGTACACCAGGCTGGCCTCAAACTCACAATAATCCTGACTCAGTCTTCCAAGTGCTTGGATTACAGGGGTGTGCCACCACACCTGGCTTCAATATCTCCTAATATTGATGGCTCTTGCTTTTTTCTGAGGAACTTTTTCATATCTGAAAATTTATTTTGTTGTAAAATCCAAAGGAATTCAAGTGTGTCTTTCCCATTTCAATGCATAATTTGTGTACATAGACTAGAAGGGTATGCCATTCAGATTTCCAGGTACATACCTGTTTCTTCCTGAGCATAAGTGAAGCATATTGTGAGTTCTCCCAGAGATGTTTAACCAGCTGCATCATGAATCAGTATTCAGTGCCTGTAGATGCACAGAAGGCTTTCTCTAAGTTTTCTTTTTGGAGGGGTAGTTTGACACAGTCTCACCATAATCTTGACTGGAGTTGAAGTTACTACATAATTGGAGCTAGACTTTGAATTCATGCTAGTCCTCAAACTCGTGGAAATCTTCCTTCATAAGCCTCGTAAGGACAGGGATTATAGCTGTGTACTCCACACCTGGCTGAAGTTTTCCTTTTGTATTTAGTGCCTAATTGCCTTGTGAGATCTTCATTTTTATGTGTTCTGTGTATTTTATTCCTGTTCTTCCCCTCACGAATCGCCTAGATGGTCCTAGAACTTTTTATATCTGTGTGCAAGGTGATCATTTGGTGTCTCCGAGTTGTAAGATAAAATGCCACCCCTTATTGCTCTGATTGTACTGTTTCTTTCATTACCATTGTCATTATTTATTCATAAACTTTAATGCTCCATTAAGTTTTTTCTCTGAAAGCAGATTCAAATTTCAAAATGTAGCCTGAGACCATCAAAGAAAGAATGACATAATTGTTTGAAGAATTAGATTTGAAAACAGTTATCATCTGTGGTCTATCAGAACCATTTGGTTCTGACATTTATGTTTGCCTGTGTTTTGTGAATGGTCACTTGCAGGCGCTCTCTATGAACTCTCCTTTAGCAGAAAGTGCACAAATAAAATTTCTTTGCCCCTACCAGGCAACCAGTTCTATACTGCTGTTCTGGAGCAGTGAGTTAGAATCTAGCATCAGGATTGCTCTGTGAAAATTTGTACTTATACTTTGCGACCAAGGCATGGAGTTGATATTTGAAGGAATTGGTTTCAATTCAACTTTTTCGACAAGAGTTTGAATATCTCAGGGTGTGAGCCTCAGCCTTCTTTCAGGAAATATATCTGTGATTATTTAGGAGCCAGTGACGTTGCAGGATATACTTGTGAACTTCACCATGGAGGAGTGGGCTGTGTTGAATCCATCCCAGAAGAAGCTCTACATAGATGTGATGTGGGAAACATGTTTGAATATAACTGCTGTAGGTAAGGATGAAACTTCCTCATTTATACAGTGAGCGAGCATTGGTGCTTGCTTATTGGTACAGATTCAGTAAATAGAATGTGAAAACATTTTGAAGATTCATTATACCATGAATCTAACTGCTATCTGCTAATTTTTATATAATGATATGGTGACTTTTTATATTTGTATGGCTACAATTCAGGAAGGACCTGGGACAACCAGCAAATAGATGAAGATAAAAGTTGTTCAAGAAATCTAAGGTAATTTGCATTTATAAGAAAAACTAATATTCCATAAGTTGGCGTGTGAGCAAAAATATTACAGGCAAAGAAATTTTACAAATGAGGCCATTTCAAATTTATTTAATCACACAAAAATTCTCCAGATATGCATACAGGTTGATTTTCTATAATCTGATGCCGGATTACAGAAATATTCCAATCTAAGAAACTTAGTTAGTAGTGATATCATGCAACAAGAAACACTGTCGCACATATCTGTAAAAAAAATTCTTTTGTGACCAACATCATGAAAATGTGTGAAATTGTAATGATGGATTGTATATAGAATATAAAAAGAATAAATTTTCTACTTTGACAAGAACTCATCTTAAAAATGTCTACTTATGTATATAGGTGAATATGAGATATACATTATCTAAAAATTGCCAACCTGGAAACAGTATTCAAAATGCAGATGAATCCTGGTGTTGTAATAACAGATGTTAAACGCCTAAATAATAGATGGAAAACGCCTTCCAGAGAATTGGAATTTAAAATTCTTAGAAGGCATGCTCATGCATTCATTGTTCGTAGGAGCATAAAACAGAACCAATTTGATAATAAATACAAAAATGTTTCAAAAAAATAAAAGAAATTTGCATTGATCTGGGTGAACTTTCCTAAGTATATTTTGAAAGCATTTAAGATTATCCTATCTTAGTGACACATGTGTACCCATGCTCAGAGCAGCATATGCCTGGGTATTCACAATACCTTATTTCTGGAAATCTTGAAATCTAATCTCTTGTAGCAGCCTGGATGCCCACAGTTAGACACACGGATAAAGAGCATGTGGGATGGGCTCAGCATCATGGTGCCTTCTGGTAATCCCAGTGCTCTGTTAAGCTGAGCCAGCAGGATGACAGTGTGCAGTTCACCCTGAACAAATGAATGATCAATGAGAATCGCTCTCAGAATAAAGGCACTATAAGAGTAATTTATTGCTAAGACTTATTTAATTCTCAACATTGAAAAATATGTTACGTATTCAGCCATAAAGAAGAATATATCTTGTCAAATGAAAAATAAGGAGATGGACTCCATCTCAATGTTAAATGAGATAAGTGAGACAAATAAAGTGAATTATGATTTTTTCTTTTACATTAGATACCAAAATGTAAATTGGGGAGTAAAATTAAGATGAAGTGAGAGACAACAGAAAGGCTAATTTTTTTTGGAGATAGGAAAGATGACCAGGGTAAGGAGAGAAAGGGACAGAGATGTGGGAAAGTGTGCCCAAAATGATCAGTGTGAGATGCACCTATGTATTCATGACCTAAGTGAAACTAGACTTTTTGTATTTCAAACATATTAATTTAAAATCCCCAAATGAATAAGATCCTCTGGAGAATTGGTGTTTTAGAGGAAACGTCTATAGCATTTAGCCTGTTCATTCTCCAAGTTTCTTAGCCAACATCAGGTCGGAAGGTATCCTGGTAAATTATTGGTACGGACACTTTTTGCGTGTCATCCTTGCGCAGGGGCCATGCTAATCTTCTGTGTGCTGTTCCAGCTTTAGTATATGTACTGCTGAAGTGAGCACGGTATGGACAGTTTATTGTGATTGATATTTTTGTCCTTTATTTTCTTTAAAGAAATGAAGAGGTGGTGAAATTCTATGAAAATAAAGCTTGGGATCAAAATGAACAAATACTCCTTTGGACTTCAGAAGAGAATGTGGAGATGCAAGAAGCTGCTTTAAAGCCAGTTGAAAGCCTTGATTGTAGAAAGCCCCTGCCTGGACATTTATTACCAAATGTGCCCTTGTTAAGTCAGACTGGACTGGCGCCATGTGAGTATGTAGGCTTTGATGACAAGCTGAATAATTGGAATGAACGTGGAAAACTCTACAGTGATTTCCAGTCTTTTCAGATGCATGCAGAAACAAAGGCTGGAGAGAAACCTTATCAGTGTGGCAACACCAACTATGACCTTAGGGAAATAACTGACCCTGGAGAGAAGACCTTTGTATGTGAGAAAGGAGTGGAAGGCTCCAGCCCTCCCAGTGGTGTTAAAATCCATGAAAGAATTGACACTGGGAAGAAACCCTATGTGCATGAGCAGAGTGGAAAAGAATTGCCTGATAAGTCTGCATTTCATAGACAGAAACAAACCCACACTGGTGCGAAAGCCTATATATGTAACCATTGCGGGAAAGCATTTACTACACTCAGTTATTGTAGAATACATGAAAGAAATCACACTGGGGAGAAACCATATGTGTGTGAGAAATGTGAAAAAGCATTTACTAGACAGATATGTTACCAAATGCATCAAAGAAGTCACACTGGGGAGAAACCCTATGCGTGTAGGCAATGTGGGAAAGGATTCACTACTCTGAGTTATTGTAGAATACATGAAAGAAATCACACTGGGGAGAAACCCTATGTTTGTGAGAAGTGTGGAAAAGCATTCACTAGACAAATGTGTTATAAAATGCATGAAAGAAGTCACACTGGGGAGAAACCCTATGCATGTCAGCAATGTGGAAAAGGATTTGCTACACCAAGGAATTGTAAAATACATGAAAGGGGCCACACTGGGGAGAAACCCTATGCATGTAAACTATGTGGGAAAGCGTTCACGACACTGAGTTATTGTAGAATACATGAAAGAAGTCACACTGGGGAGAAACCTTATGCATGTAAGCAATGTGGGAAGGCATTTGCTACACTGAATTACTGTAAAATACATGAAAGACTTCATTTTGGAGAGAAACACTATGCATGTAAGCAATGTGGGAAGGCATTCACTACACTGAGTTATTGTAAAATCCATGAAAGAACTCACACTGGGGAGAAACCTTACGTATGTGAGGAATGTGGAAAAGCATTCACCAGACAGATGTGTTATAAAATACATCAAAGAGTTCACACTGGGGAGAAACCCTATGTGTGTCAGCAGTGTGGGAAAGGATTTGCTGATAGTTCTGCATTTTGCAGGCATAAACGAACTCACACAGGTGAGGAAGCCTATATTTTTAATCAACATGAGAATGCATTAATTACATTGAGTTATTGTATAATAAATGAAAGAAATCACATTGGCGAGAAACTATGTATATGAGAAACGTAGAAAAGCATTCATGAGGCAGATGTCTTATGAAAGAGGTCACACTGGGGAGAAATCCAATGCATACAAACAACGTGGGAAAGCATTCAGCCAACAGAGTAACTTTCAAATAAATGAACTAATTTACACTGGGGACAAATGCTATGCATATAAACAATGTGGAAAAACAGTCAGCCAACAGATAACTGTGAAATACATGAAAGATTTCACTGGGGAGAAGCCCTACATGTAAGCAATGTGGGAAAGGATTCACTACACTATTTTGGTCAAGTACATGAAAGAATTTACGCTGGGGAGAAATGTTATGTGTATAAGCACCATGGGAAGGGGTTTACGATACACAAATGTTATCAAAGACAGGGAAGAACTCACAGTATTTAGAAATGTTTTGTGTCCAAACAATGTGGGAAGGGTTCACTATACACAAATACTGTCAGAGACGTGAACGTACTCACATAGGTGAGTAACAGTATGTGGAAAAAGACTTGATAGTTGCCCTCACACTGATTTGGAACCCTATGTATATAAGCAAAGCAACGTGAGGAAAATACTCAATGAGCAGTTTTTGTCAGTTACATAGAAGAAGTCACGTTGGGGAGAAACACTGTATTTAAGCCTAATTTGAAAATCGTGTGAAAATTCCTCATATAGAGACTTGTATAAATTTAATGAAAATTCTGTTGTCAATATTGCTTCATCAGTTTTCCAGAAAATACTCTCCCAAATGGAGATATCCTAGAATGTAGTCCTTCTGTGTTCTTTAGTATGTCACTTGTAAATATATGAATTATGTATCTGTAGTCTTTACTATAAAAACATTGACATAATATATTTTCATGTAAGCCATTGTCTTTAAACTTAATATATACTATCTTCTAATTAAACAAGGTTATTTGAAATGTATTTCTCACTTCCACGAAGGGTAGTATTTATGTAGTTTTAGTTTTTTTTTTTATTATTGGGTGGTATAGGCTACTAAAAAATAACTTCTATTCATTGTTTTTTTTTTTTATAGATGAGATTTCTGCCTAGCTTTAACTTTCGTTTTCTTGGTGTACATACTAGATATTCTGTGTAAAAAAGGTTTTTGAATTTGATGTTATATATGTTTACATGTTTAGAGACATATGAACATGTATTTTAGAAAAATTAATTTGTTTTCACAATTTGTAGATTAGCAAATGTTTAACTTTTCATATCCAAACAAGATACCTACATATATCAAAACAATTATATCAAGTGCATAAATTCGCCTATTTTGCTTTCATTTGGGGTCAATATGATTTGTATAAAATTTTCTTACCATTACCATTTACTTTTCATGTTTATATTGCTGCGACTTGTAAATTTGTATTTTACCACCAAATAAACCATACTACTGTATCTGATTGTGACAGATCAGATGGCTTTTGTGTAAAGGATATCATGAATTATAGGAATGTATAAGTCAGTGTGTATTAGAGGAACATTTAATGTGGGATATGTACACATATAAGAATGTACAAGATTTGCTTTTAGTGGCTGCCCACAGAATCAGATGTGAAAGGGTGCCAAAGCCTTGTCCATGCACTAGATATTCAGATAATCCAATTGAAGGCCTTGAGTCCACTGTGGTGTCACTTGAAAATCTAACAGGAGACCAAAAGGTCTGTGGAAATGGCCTGAATGGTCTGAGCTGTAGACAGAAGTGTTTGCTGGAAACCAGGAGACAGTTTCCAAGGTGTCAGTGCATACTGGAGTCTCTCCCTAGAAATTGAACAAAGCCTTCCTTTTTTTGTTTCTTTTTCATAGTATTGTGGCAACAACCAGAACTTTGATGGGAAAATTCAGCTGGGTATGTACCCAGCATGACACAGTCAGTTACCTATCACTATTCAGCCCTTGAAAACCTCACAGCTAGACACATTTCTTTAAACTGTAGTCTCCAGATATAAATAGGAGCTCGTACCTAACATGTTACAACTGTCCTGCATACAAATGCAAATGCACTAATTCCCTCCCCACATTGGAAGGGCTGTTTTCTTTGGGTGATGCTTCTAACATTTTATAACTGGAACACTGTAACATAGGGTGAACCACACTTACGCACTATTAAGTCTATCAATATTACACTTCAGTGAAAGCACATTAGGAAAACTATTACAAGTATGATCCTCATTTCAGTAGCTGATCACGGAGTCATAGCTGGAATTTAGAACTAAGTTGTACCCATTCTGTATTGCCTTGGCATATAGAAAGTACCTCAGCAGGTTTTGATTCTTTGGTATGGAAGCCCATACCTTTATTACTGAAGTTTCTGGACCACTGAACATTATGCTGATATGTCGTTATAGTTTTCTTTTAACTTTAATAAGATAGCATGGCGTATAGGCATTCCAAGGGATGTCCTGCATGCCAAGTATTTTTTTTGTTGTTGTTGTTTCTTCCATTGGGGAGTAATAGTTTAATACTCTCTTGAGGAGACTGCAAGTCTGGGTCAGTCACCCCTCAACACTGTAATGCCCGTTTAAACTTATTTCCTCAGAGTCACAAGGAGACCAAAATGACCAGAGGAAGTCTTCACTTCCAGTTCAATGATATTGTGGTGCATCGTGACACAAACCTTTCCCCCTCTGGAACTAAGACTTTGTAAGTCAGCAGAGCATAAGGTCATGAGAACAGGATGCAAAAATTTTGCTTGTAGATCACTGCAAATTATGGGGAGTTGAGCCACTCTTAATTCCACTCCTTTATTCAAGACTCATAAATTCTGGTAATGGGAAATATGGTACCATACAGTGCATGCTGACTCAAAACATATATGGCCTTTTGAAGAATCTTACCTAGGCCTGCAATCTATTGCCACCTCAATTGTGCTGCAACTGTTTCTTGAGTGCACTTTTTCTATCAACCCATCTGCTTCTAGGAGGTAAGAAACACGGTAGGCACGGTGAATTCCATGAATATGATCCCATTGTCTCACTTTGTTAGACATGAAATGTGCTGCTTGGTAGGTGATCCAGTGCTGTGTGGAATTCCATGATAGTTGATAAGGCAGTATGTGAATCCATGGATGAGAGTTTTAGCAGAAGAATTACATGCAAGAAAGGCAAATCCAAATCCAGAATAAGTGCGTATGCCAGTAAGGACAGAGCATACTCCTTTCTGTGATGGAAGCTGTCCAATATAATCCATCTGCCAACATGTTGAGAGCTGATCACCGAAGCAAATGGCACCATATTTATGGATCAGTGGTTGTCTCTGCTGCTGGCATATTGGGCATTCAGTAGTGGTGGTAGCCAGATCAGGCCATGTGATTGGGAATCCATGTTGCAGAGAATGTACATATTCCATCTCTGAGAAATGGCTACTCTTCATGAGCCAATTGGTCAAAGACACAGGTGGCTTCAGAGAGAAGCTGACCAGTACTTACAGATTGAGTCATCATATCCTTTTGATTGTTAAAGTCTTCTTTTGCTGAGGTCACCTTTTGATGAAAGTTTACAAGGGATACAAATATTTTTACATGATTTACTCATACTCGTTTAGATATGTCTATCCACATGCCTGACTTCAAAATACCGTCATCAACAATTTTCCAGTTACATTCCTCCAAGTTTCTGAACACTTGACCAGACCATTGGCTACTGTCCAGTAGTCAGTGTACAGCCACATGTATCTGCACATTTTTCCTACCAGACAAAATGCACTAACCCAGTGCACTGCCCAAAATTCTAACTACTGTGAAGATGTCTCTTCACCATTGCTTAGATCATCAGCCTTAATCCATCAGTGTCCTAGAAAGTGATTGCAGAACTGAAACTGCCAAACTGCAGGTGGTGCTAGCATACAGTGCACAACCATTTGTAAACAGTGGCTAGTCTTCCTTTTTCTTCCAACAGCATGGTACACCCCATTACATGGTACACCCCATGATGCCATAGGTACATGTCAGGAAATGAGGTTATGCCAGATTATAAGCCATGGGCATCTGAGGAAGTTTTTCATTTAACTTACTTGTACCCTCTTCGAATGCTTTCCCTGGATCACATACATCCTATTTTCATTTCATAGTAGAGATACTGTGCACATTCAGCGTATGACTCAGTGGGTCGGATAATACCCAACACGTGAATCACAGCTCAGGTCCCATTGTAACCTGGTGTCCCATGTTCAAGCATTCGGGTTCCAGTAAGGGCCAGTAGCAGGCCAAGAGTTACTTTTCAAAGGCAGAGTAATTGGCTGCAGATGATGGCAGAGTCTTGCTACAAAATCCTGAAGAGCTCCAACATTTTTACAAGGAGGGTCTGCCAGAGACTACAGACAGCAACCCTACCTGCCGCTGCTAATTGCAATGCCATTCAATCTGTTGGACCATATAACTCCAGCGGTAGAGCAGCCTGCACAGCTGCCTTTACCTACTGCAGAGCCTTTTCTTCTTTAGGGCCCCACTCAAAACCTGCAGCTTTCTGAGTCACGCAGTACATAGGCCAAAGTTATGTCCTTGATTGAGGAAAGTATTGTCTGCCGTATGCAATTAAACTCGCTAGGCTTTGTGCCTATTTTTTGGTTGTAGGAGAAGCCAGATCAACACCTTGTGTTTTAGAAGATATATCTTTGCATGCCCAGAACCATCACATGATCAAGAAGCCTGAAACCTAAATTGAGACATAGGAAAGTTAAGGCAACCTTGAGGTGGGATGGTAAGATCATATCGCTGGCCTTGTCCACTGGAAGCAAATTGTTTCTGATGAGTCTTATGGATGGGTATGAAGAAGTAACATATTTCTCCAATCAATACCTGAATATCTGTTTCCAGATGTGTTAATCTTGTCAAGCAAGAGATACCACATCTGGTACAGAAGCTTCAGTTGGAGTTACAACTTGATTCCCCTTATGGTTATGTACCCTCATTTTCCCAGATCCATTCATCTTCTGCACAGGCCAAATCAAAGAGTTAAATGTAGATGTCATGGAACCACCCCTCCTGCATCCTTCAAGTCATTGCTAGTGCCAGTAATCTCTGAAGTTCCTTCAGGAAAGCAATGTGCGAGCAAACATATCACATTGTTTTGTATGTATTATTGTTTTGTATGTACTATTGTACATACAAATATTGTTTTGTATGTACTATTTCTTGCAGCAAAGGTACACTAATGACTTCCATTTGGGCATTCCAATTACACTAGCCCTCTCACTACGATTAAGGAATCAGCGCAAGAGTTCTGCCATGTGTTAAGTAAATCTATCCCAACTGCACATTGTGGAACAGGGAAAATAATTATAGGATGGATTTGAAGGCCTACTGGCTCAGTGCTGACTTGAAACTTTTTGCTAAAATTCCATTGATCACTGAAACAGCATAAGCCTTCATTCTCACTGGAGGATCCCAATGGTGTTTGGATCTTCTGGAAACAGCATTAGTTTACTTCCGGTGTCTATTATGTTTGAAATATCTGATCATTTTTATTCCATCATTATTGGAACTTACTGGTGGCCCTGAATCCACCAGACCACAAGGAAGAGGCTTAAGTGGATGGGAGAAATTGGTTATAATGGTGTCATTAAGTACAACCCTTCTCTCACTACCCATATCTCCATCTACAGAGACACAGCCAGGTTTTCCTACGATTGAACACTGCGACCCCTGAGGACACAGCCTTCTATTACCGGGTGAGACACAGTGAGGGGGTCCTCAATGTGAGTCCAGGACAAACCTCCCTGCAAGTGTGTTCAGGACCAGCAGGGGGCGCTCAGGACACATGAAGCCCAGAAATCTATTTTAGAGCCTTTGAGTAACATTGAAAGTTTTGTTTCCATTAGACTGTCCTCTTTCCCAGGACACTGGGGCATGGAGGCCCAGTGAACTCTCCTGTCCCTAGTCCTACAGCATTGTATGTTCATGAACATGGGGTTGTTGGTTTTTAACATCTAGCTCATCACAAGGTTTACAACCTAGTTACTGCAGTGTAACTCATGGCCTTGGTTACATTTCTCTAGTTGCTGGGACAAAATATTCAACACCCAAAGTTAAAGAAGAATGGGTTTATTTAGCTCACAGTTTATGGATGTCTCAGTGCATAATCAGCTGGCTCCAAGGCAGAGTGACACATGGCAGAGGGTAACAGTTGATGGCACTGGAAAACAGCACAAGCCACAGGAGCACTGAGAGAAGATTCTTTCTGTTACTTATATTGTGTGTAGGCCACACCCACTTGTGTAGCACTCACACCCATAATCCCAGCGTTAGACCATGGGTCATTCACAAATGCTACACTCAGCTGCCTTTGAAAAGCCAGTCTCCCATGACCACATGGGTGTTTGTGGGGATGTTTAAACAAATCTTCACACTCATTGCTTGATCTAGAAATACTTAATGATCAGTGAGCCCCTGTTAGGTGCATATCTACCATCCACATCAGGCACTATCTCTACGTCATTTAGTCCTGGTGCATGCAAAGCCCTTTCGTTCAGAATGTTTGAGGCACAATCTCTGTGCTGATATGTTTGCTTGCACATTGCTAAAGATACTTTTCCCACCTCTGAGAACTTGACAGAGGACACAGAGCCCTGCTACAGAAGCAGCTCACCTGCTGACTCAGGGGCATCTTCCCTGTCACCCCAAACTGTTTCTGCTTCCTGCCTCTCTCCCTGAATCCTTCTCTTCCTCCTCAGCCTGCTGTTCACCAGGGAGACTGTGGAGCCCAGTCCATCTACTCCTGGACTTACTGTCCTATGGTCATGATCATCATTCAGTAGAAATGCTGACACTCCTCCCAACAGCACATGCATGCGGAGGACTGCTGTCATTTTGAAGCTTATTCAAAGGTAAGAAGTCTCAATCACATATGTCCAGTCTGTTTTAATAAATGAAGATATAATAATAAAACCAAGCATTTTAAGATCCATCCAGTTTATGAAGAGGATCTGCCTGAATTTGTGACCTCTGAGCCTATGTGGAGCTGCAGATGCTATATTGTTTCATGCATGGATCAGCCCCATGCAGAGAGAGAACCAGGGCTGTGTGCCAAAGGGGGAAGCGGGTGAAGCGCTTCTCCTGAAGGCAGTGTTGGGTACACACTAGCACTCTGATGTCTGGTCACTGTTGCTGACATTGGCTACACTTGTGCTAGTGACGTGGGGCTGGGTGTGTTGGGTACAGCATCATCATCATCATCATCGTCATATTCTTCTCTGTCCTGTTGGAATAGAAGATGGAACATGTGTGTTTCATGGTGAAGATCTCCTACCCGGTATCTGTCTGCAGAGAGATGCAGGACTCAGGCACTTGGAAGAACATACGTGCTTTAATGCTTTCTCATTTTTACAATTTCCCTTACAATCATTATGCAGGTCTTACCTCAAAGAACGTATTTTGGCTTCTAAGTGTTAGTTCCATAATTTCTATGATTTATGACCTGTGGTTAAGGGGGCCCAGAAAAGTTGAATAATTTCATGCAGGGCACAGGTCTCTCAGATGCAGACCTGAAGTATCTGGTGTATGTCTCTGTGAGGACTCAGCTCTGCCCAGAGGGCCTGGATTAACCTCCTGTCTTCACCTTTTATTTTGCAGAACTTTTGGCTTGTCCACAAATCAGCATTTCACAATTCCCTGCTGATAAAAAGAGGGAACATTAAAATAATTCCTGTGGCGCTTCACCCCCAGGAAGCCACCCAGAAAGCAGCATCACGGCCTGTCTCTTTGGGACCCGAAACTCTCAGGCCCCCAGAGTGGCCTGGGCTGTTTGGATCGAAAGTCTGCATAGACCTGCATCTCGGCACGACTGTTTGGGACTGGTAGGCCCGCCCTTCATCCACAGGGAACTGCCTGGAGAACGGCATCTGGACCAGGTCTGTTTGGGCCCATAGCCCCGCCTTTCACCCCCAGGAAGTCTCCCAGAAAGCAGCATTGCGGCCTGTCTCTTTGGGACCCGAACCTCTCGGAACCGCAGAGTGGCCCAGGCTGTTTGGATTGGGAATATTGTGGAGACTGGCATCTTGGCCAGGTCTGTTTGGGACCGGGAACTTTTCAGAAACCAACATTCTGGCCTGAATCTTTGGGACCTGTAGGCCCACCCTTCACTCGCAGGGAACCTCCTGGAGACCTGCCTGGGACAAAGCACGGTGGCCTGGCCTGCCTGAGATTCCACAGGCTCCGGGGTGACCACACACAGCATTCGCCTTACAACTTAGGGAGCCAGGAGCCCACAGAGGGGAGTTAGGACCCTGTGAGGAAGCCAAGAGCCTGTGGGGGAGCCACTGCCCTTCCAGGAACTGAGGGTGTAAAAGGTAATTCACCACATAAGCAGAGAAAGCTTTGGAACACCGCTCAAAGTAAGAAAACATATAAAAATGACAAAAGGAAGACCAAAAGGCAGGCTCAAAGCCGTAGCCCTCCCCAAGAAAGCTTAGAAGTCATGTACATAGAAGAAAAAAGAAGCCATACACCTGAAATGTCTGAAATGATATCAAATGAAATAAATATGCAACTAGGGAAAGCTATGGAGAAATTCAAACCAGAAATACTAGCCCAGGTAAAAGAAGAATTGATAAAAATAGTGAAAGAAATAGTGAACGCATCTAGTGAAAACACAGCTAAAAAATTAGAGGAACAAAACAAACAGATAGAATCCCTGAAAGAACAATATAAGAAACAAACAGAATGCATAAAGCAGATTCAAAGAGATATACAGGAAATCAAAAATTCTGTTGAAAGCTGTAAAAACTGCCTCAATGAAAGTGAAGATAGAATTTCAGACCTCGAAGATAAGATTGCAGCCAGTGAGCAGGAAAGACAAGATCTTTTAAAAATAACAAAGAATCAGGAAATAACAATTCAACACCTGCAAGATGATGCAAAGAAAAATAACATAAGATTAACAGGGATAAATGAAAAAGAAGGGGACAGCCCAAATGATATCAAGAGGAT
>PVJX010014675.1:0-44311 GCA_004027295.1 Dolichotis patagonum | reverse complement strand
CTATTTGGAAGAAAACAAGAGTCAATATGATAGAGAGTGAATATCTCCAATTGTCTAGTTTTGAAATTTTTGTCTCTTACATTGCTTTCTTGTGATCCACTTTGCTCTGTTTTGTTGTGTTTAATTCTACCCTTTTGATATAATTGCATGTATATTTGCATGGGTAAGATGGATGACCATATTGCTGTTTTTGTCAGATCGTGGAGCAGAACTGTTAACAGTCTCACTGTTTTAATGTCTACTTTACATGTTTTAACTTTGTAAATTGAACAACTATTTCCAAGAAGTCAGTATGTAATTTGTCAAGCAATAATTTCTTAGGTTTTTTTGTTGTTGTTCTTTTCCTTTTTTCCTTGGAATACTGTATTGTTGCTACCCTTTATTCTGTTCTGTTTTGTTTCTTTTGTTTTGTTTTGTTTTTTTCTCTTTAAATAATATTATTTTTTTTAAAAAAAGATTGCTTTTGCTATTCTGGGTCCCTCTGATTCCATTTGAATTTAAGGATTATTTTCTCTAGATATGTGATAAAAGCTGTTGGCATTTTGATTAGGACTGCATTAATTCTATATATCAGTTTTGAAAGTATGGCCATCTGCCTATATTTTTTATGTCTACCTAAGAACAGGTAATATCTTTATTTTTTTTTATTTTGAAGAGAATAAAACCAAATGAGAAAAAAACAAAATTAGGTCATTCAAAACAGAAGAACTGACATAGTACATGACTTAAAACCACAATACAAGGTGATCTACAATCGTTACAATGATGTCTCTTGTTATCTTCAATAGAATTGCCCATATCACTAGGCACAATAAAATTGAGCATATCAGTACAGAACAAAATCAATAAAAAAAAAAACATTGGAGATATTATAGCACTTCAGAAAAGGGTAATAGTCAAACCAGAATAGGTCATAGTGAATCTTATTGTCTTCAGGGTAGTTGCCTATACTCTCAAACTTGATACTATTGAACATAACAGATTCAAATAAAATCATTCAAAACAAGACAGTGAAAGAAATACAGGTTTCAAATTAAGCTAATAGGAAATTATAAATGGTTACCATAATATATCCTGCTATCTTTGGCATAACTGTCTGTGCCCTCAAATCTAGTACAATAGACAAACTGGAACAGAATATAACCAAACTAACCAGAGCAATGACAACAATATGGTTTTCAAATCATGATACGAGATCAAAAATGTCTTCTGCCTTCTCTTTTTAGACAATTACTCCCCTTTCACTTTCACAGGATGCATTGTACATTTTGTATCTCACTAACTCCTTTAAGTTTTTAGATTAGGGAGGCAACCTGCTATTTACCTAAGTGGTTCTGAACCTTTTTAATCCTGATCTCACGTTGTATCCATTTACCTACAAGAGTCTCAAGGTTTTCCTCCCTTATAGCTGAGTAGTTCTCCATTGTATAAAAGTGTTATGTCTTTCCATCCAATCTACAGCTGATGCGCAAGCTACCCCACATTTTTCTAGTTCCCTGTCACATAGACTATTGTTTTCTCATGTTTGACTTTCAATCCACAAACCCTCTTTCAGTTTAACTATGTTTCTTGTATAGAGCATCTCAATGGACCCTATCTCCTGACCCACTATGCCTGTGTTTCTTTTTATTAGTGTATCGAGGCCATCTATATTAATGATTATGGTCAACCTTGTCTGCCTCATTTCTGCCATGCTATTTTTCTGCCATAGGTTGTCTAGTTTTCCCCTTCATTCCACTGTCTGTCCCTTCAGTGAGCCCCATCTGCTGCTGTTTCTGAAACCATGGACTTTTTTCTTTCTCTTCTTTGAAGAATGTCCTTCAGTATTTTTTGTAGGGTTGGATTGGTAGTCATGAACTCCCCCAGTTCCTCTTTTTCATGGAAGCATCTTGTTTCTCCATTAATTTTGCTCTTCTTGATTTGATGGTTTGCATTGAGAAATCTGTCGTGAGTCTGATGGGTCCTGTATAGGTGATCTGTTTCTTTTCTTTGACAGTTTTTAATATTTTGTTTTTGTGTTGAATTTCTGGGATCTTGTGTATTATATGTCTGGGTATAGATCTATTTTGGTTGTAGCTGGCTGGAGTTCTGTATGCCTCATATATCTGAATATCATTTCCTTTTCCTATGCTTGGGAAGTTTTCTTTAATTATTTCTGTAAATAGCCTTTCTATTTTATTTGTGTTTACCACTGCTTCTTCACTTACATTTTTTTATTCTTAAGGTATAGATCCTCTCGTCATCTTCTAGCCTTTTTATTTTTACTTCCTGGCTCCTTGTTATTTTTAATAGATCTTTCTTTTCACAATCATATGTTGCAAAACTGTCTTCAAGGTTTGATAGTCTATCTTTAGTTTCTTTTAAGCAGTTTTGCCAGTTTTCGTTGGAGTTTTTTAATGTCCTGGTAATGTCTTTGAATCTGCTTCATGTATTCTAGATTTTTTTATGTTCTTCATCAAAGGCTTCCCTCCTTTTTCTATGCTCCTCTACTCTTCCATCTGTGTCTTCTTGAGAGATTCTTAGCATTACTTTTATTATTTTTCCTATGTCTTCCCTTACTTGCATTAATATTTCTGTTTTGAGTTCTTTTATAATGTCATGAAGATATTTCTTTATGTCAGATGCTGCTTCTTCAGAAACTACAGGTCTGCAACCCCTGATTTCTTCTGTATTTGCCTCTCTTGGGCCAGTACTATTTGGGTTGGAGACTGGAGACTTCCTTTTGTTTCTTCCTCTTGTTACATTTCTGGTTTCTTCCAAACAAGTGGATAGTGGATGTCCCCAGCATTTCCTGCACTGGTTATGATTACTCTAAACATACTGGCTAGGGATTGCTGCCTTCCCCAGGCTGCTGGTGACCATTGAAGTACAAGCAGGGGTGGGTCAGGCTGGCCCTTCCTTTCTGAGCTGATCACCTACAGGAAGTCTTCAGCACATTAGTGTGTGCCACGCAGAGGGGGCCAGTTAGGGATAGCTTCAGAGAAACCTGATCCTTGACTATTGGATCACAAAAAGGGGCAGGACCCAGTCCAAGCAATTATCACCAATCTTCTCTGCACTAGGAGTGGCCATCTGAGGCCACTGCAGTTCTGGTTCTGGGCTTATCCTGTCCAACTCCAAAATGTCACCCGGACAACAGCCCACTCCCATGGGAGAACTGAGTTCTCCTACTGTCACTGCGAGGTGATGCAGATCTCTGAGCCAGTTCTGATCTCCAGTCCACTGCTCCCCTCTGCAATCACATCCTCCCACCGAGGCCCTCAGGCTTGTGAACCCCCAACTTTACCGTAACCATACATCTTTCAATTCCAGTGGTGTTTTGTAAACAGTGAGACCAATTCTGGTGAAATCCTGTCTGGCTACAGCCTTCTGTTCACATTTTTCTTTTATTTTCTTTCTTTCTTTTTTCTTTCTTTCTCTCTTTCTTTCTTTCTTTCTTTCTTTCTTCTTTCTTTCTTTCTTTGTTTCTTTCTTTCTTTTTCTTTCTTTCTTTTACTTTAGTTTCTTCCTGGGTCAAGAGACTCCATCTCCTTCCCTCTGGTCTTCTCCAGGATGCTATATCCCAGTATCAGAGCTGTTTCTCTCAGAGAAGATTTTTACTTTGCTGTTTATTGATCCATCATCTTCCCAGCTTCCCCCTACATTTTTTAGTATTCTTTTTGATCTCTTTTTTTAGAGTACTGTAGTTTTTGTTGTGGATATCTATGGTTAGGTTTATTTCCAAGTATTTAATTTTGCTTTGTGCTGTTGTGAATGTCACTGTTTTCCTAATTTCTTTCTCAGTGAGTTCATTACTGGTAACAAGGACACTACTAATGTTTTGTGTTGAGTTTTTCTCCTGGTACATTGCTGAAATTTGCTATTAATTCTAGGAGTCATTTAGTGAAATGTTTTACATCTTTTATGTAGAGGATTATGTTATCCACAAATAGTTGATTTCTTCCATTTCTATACATACCCCTTTTTTTCTTTCTTTTGCCTGATGGCTAATATTCTGATTACTATGTTAAACAGGTGTAGTGATTCACAGGCATCCATAGTTTCCTCTTTATATTATAGGGAAAGTTGTCAGTTTTATCCCAATTAATTTGATGTTCACAGTAGGTTTGTCATAAATAGCATTTATCAGATTGAAATAGAGCCCTTTTATATCTATTTTCTTCATTTGTTTTTCATGAATGAATGTTAGATATTAACAAAAGCTTTTTCTGAATTAATCTTGAGATTATCATATGACCTTGCTTTTTTTTATGTGATGTTTTGCATGTATTGATTTGCATATGTTGAAACTTTCTTGCTTTTCTGGGATGAAGCCTATTTTGTCATGGTGCATTCTTTTTTTGATGATTCAGTTTATTCTGTTTCCCATTATGTTCTTGAACATTTTTGTAACTGTGTTCATTAAAAACCTTAGCCTACAGTTGTCTTTCTTATTGAATTCTTGTCCTGTTTTGCAGTCAGTCTAATGTTAGCTTCCAGAAATCACTTTGGGGGTACTCCATCCCTTATAATTTTGTAGAAGAATTTGATGAGTACTGTCATTAGATCTTTCCTGAAGTTCTTATAGAATTCAACAGTGAATCCATCAGGACCTGGGCTTTATTTAGTTGGGAGATTTTTTTTAAATTACTGTTTTAATTTCATTGCCTGTTATTGTATTTTTAAATACAGAGTTTTTAAATTTTTTGAGTTTGATTTTGGTAAGTTGTATGTATCTAGGAATCTCTGTCACTGATTTATTGGTATAATACTTTGTGAAATAGTTCCCAATAATCTCGATTTTGGCAGTGTCCGTTGTGATTTAAATATTTTCATTTCTCACTGCACTGATTTGGAATATTTCTTTCCTTTTTTGGTAAGATTGGCTACAGGTTTTCCTTTTTTATTGGTTCTAAGAATAAGTTATGAGATTAATTGATTCTTTGTATTTTTTTAAGTCCTCATTTCATTCATTTCTCTTATGATCTCCAAAATTCCCCTCCTATTATTAGCTTTGGATTTGAATTGCTTTTCACTTTCTAGGACCATGAGGTGCATCATTAGATTATTCTTTTGGCCTGATTATGTCTTTCTGATGTGCCAATTCACAGCTGAAGCTTTCTTCTTAAGACAAATTTATCATTGCCCTTAAGTTCTGATGTTGTTCTTGTATTATTGTTTAATTTATGAACTGTCATTTCTTCCCTGATTTCTTCTGTGACCAACTGATTGTTCAAAATACATTGCTTAGTTTCTACACATTTGTATAATTTCTGTGGTTTCTTTTGGCACTGAGTTCTAGTTTCATTTAACTATATTTGGATAATATGCCTGATAAAATTTTGACTCTTTTGTGACCTATTTTGGATAAAGTTCCATGTGCTACAGAAAAGAATGTGCACTCTAATGTTTATGGGTGGAAATATGTAGTATCTATTAAGTGTATATGTGTGATTCAACTCTGGCACTTTGTTGTTGAATTTTTGTCTAGTTGGATTATCAATTTGTATAGTAAGTTCCCCCACTCTAAATTGCACTGATGTTCATCCACTCTTTTATGTTCGGTAGAGTTTGTATTATGAAATTTGGTATGACATTTGGTGCAAATATGTAAAAATTGTTATCTCAAGATGTTTACTTTTGCTTCAAATTCATCCCATGATTCTTCCCTCTCTGACATAGTTTTGGAAATCTCCATTGTTAAGGTCTTCAGTGATTATGTTTTGGCTGCTTAAATGTCCTGAATTGATTTCAAACATTTACCTTTCATGTTCATCTTGACTTTGGGGAAAAGCTCCCAGTCATGTGCAGTAAGTTGGGTAAATAATGTGTTTGAGAACACACCACAGAGGTTATAGAAATACTCTTTTCCATGGTTGGTGCTCAGCATCAGTGTGAACTGCATTTTTAATCAGGTCACTCATGAATAATTCCTTCAGAGAAAGGAAAAACAATGGAATAAATAAGTTAAAATGAGGTGGAGTGTTTTGAGATAAACAGCATTGTGTCTTTAAGTGTAATTTTTAAATTTAAAGATTCACTATGTATTTTGATTATCTATTGTATATTTTACATGTGCTTTTTTCCTCTAACTTTCAACAAAAGTAAAATCCAACACAATATTTTAACAGTTGTTGAGTTGAGTAGAAACAAACTTGTTTTATTCAAAAATTAAAAATGAAGCTTATGACTTCTGAAATACATGCAAATATACAAGGATAAGGTCCACTAAGGACTACTGAAACTGTTGACAGAATCACTGCTATTTTTTCTTAAATCTGTGTTTTCATTGAAAGATTTATTACAGAGCAATAAAGAACACAATTTGCATACTTAAATCATAAGGAGAAAAGTAGGCAAAGTCTCATAAAATATTAGATTTTTTAAAATTTTTTAAAATTTTACTTAAAGAGAAAAAAAAACAAAACAGAAAAAAGGGTAGAAATAATACAGAATTTCAAAAAAAATTAAGAAATCACTACTTGATAAATTACATATTGTCTTCTTAGAAATAGTTGTTCATGCTACAAAATTCAGGCATACAAAGTGAACAAACAGTGAAGCTGTTACAGTTCTGTTCAATGATACAACGAAAACTTGGTAATATGGTTATCAATCCCACACACTTAAACATACATGCTGTTATATCCTTTAGCGCATTTTCTTTTCCTCCTTTTGCTTTTTAAGTACATTATCTGTTTAGTTATATCATGATTCAGCTTGCTCAGTAACTTATTGATCTGTTTTGTTGTTGTTATTTCCTTTTTAATCACCTTATATAATTCTGTTGTTTTGTTTTTGAGCTTCTCGTCATCCATGTCACATGGATCAGCTTTGATGGAGTTGGGAGTTTTTGGAGGTATTGTGTTACCTTGTTTTCTCATGTTCTATTGTTTTATTTTATTTAATTTTCATTAACTTGGAGGTAGTAATATACAACAAAAGAGGATGGAATAAAGCCAATTGAGACAGTATAGTGAAATTGGCACAGAACATCAGAGCAGGTCACCAGGACAACAATAATAGGCACCATTATATATCTCATTATCTTCAAAATAGTTGTTCTTCTAATAGGTACAGCAAAATCAAAAGAAATACACAACATTATAGAACACATCAAAACAGAATATTGAATAGAGCAACACTGTTAATCAAGACAAAGCAAAACAGCGATAAAAAAACTGCCTTCAGAGATAGTAGAAGGAAACTCCACCCACTTGCTGTACCACATATGGTCACCTCCCAAGGGATACCCAGATCCCTGGATTCCAATTGTTAGCAGGGCGGGGGGGGGGAGATATGGTATGTTTGATTCTAAGCCCACGCCCCAGTAGGCAGCAGGCTGGTTACTGGTTGGCTCAGCACCCTAAGTTCAAACATGGCGTGTATCTCAGGAAACGCTGTTACTTCTTATTTCCCTGCCCTGGGGTGGTTGCGGCTTGCCAGACCATAGTCACTTACCAGGGCAGCAGGCTGCTTACTGGTTGGCCCAGCACCCTAAGTTCCAACATGGCATGGATCTCAGGAAATGCTGTTCAAAATATTAGATTGATGTGAGGTTCTCTGTCTTCAGAAGCAGGTCCCTGACTGCTTATCAATGGTATTTTTAAAAATGTTTTTCTTTAGTTAAATTCCCATATATCTAAGGATAAACTTAAAAATATTTAAATTGTCAAGTGTACCAAAAGCTTGCTTTAAAATTTTAGTTTTACAGTTCTGGGATTTCTTTCCCAACATGACCACCATGTAAAACTCTCCTTATTACTTATTCATATTTAAATAAATTCTAATAATACAATATACTACTTTTCATAGTCTCCTATACTACCAGTATAAAATAACTTCATACTACAATGAATCATTAAGCCAGAATTGCTCTTATTAGAGTTGTCAGGAAAATATTTCTCTTCTGTTAAATGTCTCCATGTTAGTAAAAAACATTACATTGTAGTTATCAAGAAATATCTTTTCAAATGTATCCAAGTAATCTATGAAGAGAAAAAAATACTTTAAATTTATTTTAAGAGACCACATTATACTGGAACAAAATCCAAAAATGGATATGAAAAATAAATACATTCATAAGTTAATATATTTGATGAACACAGATGCATATATTTAGATGTTAGCAAACTGAATTCAGTGGCACATTAAAAGAATGATAAACCATGATAAAGTTGAAATTATTCCTGAGATACAAAGATATTTCAATAAATGTGATGTAACACATTAATTAACTACAAGATAAAAACAACATAGAAGAATTTTAATATTTCAGTATCACTTCTTGATAAAATCTCTCAACAAATTAGATACAGCAGTTATAACTCAATACAACAAATACTACACATGACAACTAATACTCAGTTAATGCCATAATGAATAAGAAAAAAGTTATCAGTTTTCTTCCAAGATCAGGAACATAATAAGGTTGCATAGTCTTATCACATATATCCAGTATAGTACAAAAAGTCTTAATCAGGGCAATCAGGTAATAAAAAGAACTAAAAACATCCAACTACAAAAGAAAGAAATACTTGCAAATGATGTAATTTCATTAGAAAATCTTAAAGACTCTAGCAAAAAGATTTTAGGATCAATAATTTATAAAGGATCTAAATTTCTATAAAGTATCTAAAATTATACTCAGAATTTTAAAAAATGAACATACAAAAATTACCACTGTTTCTATGTACAAATAATGATCTATCCAAAAAAGAACTTAAGAGCTGGAAGTATAGCTCAGTGTAGAGTGGAGATTTAGTATGTGTAATGCCCTGGCTTCAAACCCCATTGCTAAAATAAAACAAGAATTAATAAAACAACGTCACTTACAATGCCATGAAGATGAACAAAATACTTTAAGAATAAACAAAGGATTCGTACAATGACAGCTGTAAAACATTGACCAACAAAATCAAAAAGACTCAAAAACTGGAAAGACATCCTGTTTTTCTTTGTACGTCAGAAAAATTAGTACTGTCAGAAGATCATAATGTCCAAAGTGATTTATAGATCCAACACAATTTGTATTAAAATTTCAATGTCATTTTCACAGAAATGTATAATTCTAAATATTTTATGAAACAAGGAAAAAAGGAAAACACAGTGGTAACTCATTTTACAAACAATTTTGTTTTACAGTTTTGGGGAAGATGTCTATTTTTGTGTTTGTGTAGGGAATATGGTTGTAGTTGTGCTTATTACCCGAACAGGGTCAAAATTTTATTGAACAATTTGTTTGTGAGCTGAACTGTTTGTAAATAAAAGTGTTTGTAAACCACTTTATTTAAGTAATTTGACTAATGAGAGGAACAAGCATGGAGGTATCATACTTCCAGATTTCAAGTTATATTACAAAACCATAATAAGCATGTACTACCATTAAAACAAACACAAACCAGTGAACTAGAGAAGTAAGTTCAAAATTTAACCCACATATAAAATTGGCTAATGTTCCATGAAAGCACCAAGGTACAGTGGAGACAGGTTGGTCTTTGCAGTAAATGGTTTTGGAAAAACTGTGTATCCACATGAAGAAAGAAGAGAGTCTGCAGCTGTATCCTACACAAAAGAAAAAACTGACTCAAAACAGATGAGACAGACTTCCAGCTGTAAATTTCCGAAAAGGAAATACCAGTCAACGTCTTCAAAACATTAGGTTAGTAGTGACTTTTATATTATACCAGGAGAACAGGCAGGTAAAGTAAAAATAGACAATTAGGACTACATCAGAATAGAAGCTTCTGCACAGAACAGGAAACAATAAAATGAAATGGCAAGCTACTCAATTGGAGAAAGTTTATGAGAACCATATATCTGATAAGGGATATTATCCGATCTATCTAAGGAATAAGGAGTAAAATTTTCTTTACAATCTGATTAAACAAATGGATCAAAGACTTCACACTTTTTCAAGTAAGCTACATAAATGACCAACAAGAATACAGAGAGGTGCTTGATGCATTTATCAGTGAAATGCAATTCAAAATTACAGTGAGATATCACCCCATGCCTGTTAGAATGGTTATTATAAAAAATTAAAATACAAGAAGTAATGGTGAAAATGTGGAAGAAATGTAACCCTTACCTATTGTTAGCATAAGTGTAAATTATTAGCATACTATGCAGTTTCCTCCAGATCATGGTATTTTGATAATATTAATTTTTCTGATTTTTGTATCACAAATAGTGCTATGATATGATTCAACACATTGTCTCATTGAAATATTTATATTTCCATGTTTAGTATAGGATTGTACACAATAACCAATACTTTAGCGAGGTATTAGTTGAAGTATGAATAGAAATGACCATGAACATAATAAAAAAAGATAAACCTGCCATATATAACAACATGATTATGAGCAACAAAATAAGCCAAATACAGAATGGTCCTATTTTTGTATAAAAAATAAAAGACTCATAGAAACAATAGAATGAGGATTTTAGGGGCTAGAAATTTGGAGAACTGGAGAGTTGCTAGTCAAGGAGTACAAGCATTTCAGTTAGTTATGAGGAATAAATTAGCATGTCTATGAGGTAT
Source organism: Dolichotis patagonum (assembly GCA_004027295.1). NCBI lineage: Eukaryota > Metazoa > Chordata > Mammalia > Rodentia > Caviidae > Dolichotis > Dolichotis patagonum. Next base: position 33,786 of record PVJX010014675.1, on the reverse strand, counting down.
CAGATAGTTGAAATATGCTATCAGTGTACATATTCTTATCTGTTCACAAAAGGAAACCACGTGAAATGATAAATATATTAATTAGCTCAATTGTAGCATTAATTCCTAAATGTACAGAAAAGATCATATTATATATCATACTTGCACAATTTTTCATTAACAGTTATATTTCAATAAGCCTGGATACAAAATTTTAACCAATTAATATAGTTGTCAGACATTATCTTGAAAATATCGAAGAGTCAATCATTGTTATTTCAGTTTACAAGTAAAATAACAGTTTTTGAGAAAAATAGGTTTCAGAATTTAGTACATGTTGCTATAGGATGTATAACACACCAATTGCATTCCTTTATCACTGATTTAAAAATGACATATACAGGATAGAGGAAGAGAAAGATGATAGAGAATGCATGAGGAAAGAAAGGAAAAAACATTTAAAAATTTACTCATGTTTTCAGTTATCTTTGAAATTCAAATAGTACTCAAAATTTGTTTTTATCCTCAATCCAAAAACTCGACACTACATTTTCATATCCAGGGGAGAAATTTATCTGGAACACAACTTGTCTTAGTTTTTTGTAGGAGTTTGGGAGGCTGAGATCAGTTTGCAACAGTTATAAATACTCGCTAGTTTCTTTTTGCATACTTGTTTTTATATTTCTTACTTCCCAGATTGAACAGGTATGGTTTCTGCTCAGATATTTTCTTTCCCCACATCCTTTTGTCTAGAACCAGGTGACTCATGTTTCTACCATTCCACTGTCCAAGAACCAAAGTCCCTCATTTCCCATAATATTCACCCTGCATATAATTTTGTCATTTTAATATTTACCAGAAACCATAGTATTTAGTTCACTCACTTCTACTCTTGGAATGCACCATCTTTGGCCCTAAATTCCTTTAGCCCTTAAATTCCATGTATATGAAGAATTTTAACACTCCATCACCAATTTTTTTTAGCTGAGGTTTACTACAGTAAATCACTGAAGAATGTAATTGTTGTGTATCCTAAAGCTGTGAGGGTCGGAACATGTAGTCTTGCTTTATTAAACAACTGTGTAACTGAATATCAAAGACCATAATGCAAGTTGCTTCTACTGAATGCAGCACTGGCACTCTTGTGCATACTCTTTCCATACAGTAACAGAGACTTACTATTACTTGCAGTTTCTGCATGATATACATTAACTGTTTTTTAAAAGTTTATCGTATTTCAAAATTTTTCCTCTTTCTTAAGCGAGTTCCTTTCTTGTTCTGGCACATGTAGGTTAAAAGAATTTGTTGGAGCCTCTTTTCTCTATTATAGAAATTTTGTCTCGAATCCAAGATCAAAATTTGTTTTTAAGTTGATCCTATATCTGCCTGAGCTTCTGATGTCTCTATTTCAAAGTCTGAGCTTTTCTTTATGTTCAGATACCAAAATTTGAAGACTTTTTTCCTTTATGTTACTGGCTGTGGCTTTTCTCTTGCCTCATGGCAAATCTAATTCGTCAAGAGAAAGTGTTCCAAAACAGGTCTTCAAATTTCTTCCATCATGCTTAAGGAAGTTTATCTTTGGCAAATATAATTTTGTAAATATTCCCAATGGAAAAAAGATTAATGTGGTAGTTTTCATGCTAATTTTATCTGTTTGTTTATTAAATACTTCTGTGTTCTTCTCTCCAATAAATTACATTTGGGAACATTCTGGGTTTGTAAATGTATATGACCATAGCAAGACACAATGTCACTCTGGCCTCAGTGTACATTATGTAAAGGCATAAAAATAGACCCTAAAACCCTTAAAAACAATGCATGAATTCGAATATTTTTCTGTGCATCCTATACATATATAACTGAGCCTACCTTTGTTCTTGAAGTTGATTTACTTATTTTCCAGATTCCTGAAAGTAGAAAAATGTATTAAATTTGAACATTTGCTCTCATTGGGAGATTCCTACTGGTAAATAATTCCAATTACACTGTCTTGTTCTCATTTTGAGATTTTACTCAACATGTGTGATTTTGCCAAAACTTTACTTCTCTTCTTGGGTATCTTTCTCTTATGCATTGTTCTGTGCATACACGGACTAAAAATGATGATATACAAAAATATTAATTACACTTACGCTGGAAGGAAGATGGTCAGGATGTTTTTTGATTCCCTTGATCATATGGAGGCACAAAGGTTCTTGGTTAAACTAATGTTTATTGTGATGTAATCCCTTCTCTAAGGTATCAACCGGACTTTTGGATTCATTCTTATCATGTTTACATGGCAAAAATGATACACATTCATGCCATGATTACATTATGTAATATAACTAAGATAAATAAATGTCACTTGCTTGATTATTATAATATATTGTATTACTTACCTATTCAAGCAGACTGAAGGAAGAGATTTTCCCACCTGGTTCTATGAACTAAGTACTGTACAATGTTAATGAAGCCCTCATGGAAAACGAACACTGCCATAAACCTCTAGGAGCCAGAGTAGCTTTCAGTAGCCAGTTAGGAAAATGCTGGAGTGTTTAGACATACTGCTAACATTTACATAAAAAAGCTTGGAAGTGGATTATTCCCTCATCATTTCTTGAGATGAGAAAGCAGACAAATAAACACCACATCATTCTAAAACTGTAAGCAGAGAACAAACATGATCTGTGCTCAGACTGATCATTCATGGAAATTCTGAGGTGATAAATGCATACTTTTTAATTGCTAACAAAATAGTAATCAGTTACACAGCAATAGAAAACTATCTTCACTATGTATTTCTAAGAGCAATATGTTGGTAAGAGACCACGAATGACTGAAGGTATTTGGCTTCAACCTCTGAATGGCTTCTTTCTCAAGAAATGGTTCTGTAGTTTATATGACCTAGAAGTTCACATTCATTAGAATTAGAGATCACTAAAAGGTAGGTCAAAGTCTTTATGACTATTCTAGTCACACAAAAAATTATGAACAAGAAATGGAAGCCATTTTAGACAATGGCTTTTCTTTGAGAAAAAAAAAACTTACATTTTTTTCTGTGCATGTAAGAATGTTTACCTTTCTCATTTCTTCCACCAGTGCCTTAGTAAGCTTACATTATGATTACATTTTCTGTTCTTGACTCAATCTAGAATGTGTGTATGTGTGTGCTTGTGTGTGTGTGTGTGTATGTGTAAGGGTGGGTAGGGTGTGACTGTGCGTGTGTGTGTGTGTGTGTAACTGAGTTTCCTGGAATGTGTGCACAAAGACATTCATTAACTTCTTTTTGATTAGTACACTTCAGATGATGAGTATGGAAATACAAAACATTTATTAATGAAAGTTGTTTCTGAGAAATTTGCTAATGGAAAAGTCTAATCACACAAATTTATATTCATGTAACTTTCATTCATCCAAGTATTTCAATAAAGACATGCTATTTTGAGTAAAGAGGACTACTTTAACTTTTATTTTCTGGGTCAGGACATAATATTTTAGCTTTGACGTTACTGAACCTATTCTCTTAGAAACAGTGAAAATAAAAAATAAGTGAGCCTCACTCTTCCTGTTGGGTTTTTTAAGTCTCTGAAAACTTCCTGGTGTCACAGATCTGGGGAAAATGGTGGGGCAAGTCCCAGGGTCTCTGATCTAGCACAGAAGTGGCAGAAGTCTAAAGGCTGTCTACAGAGCACAGCAGGTGTGTTCAGAGCATGCTGAAAAGCCAATCACAACTTGTATGGCTTTGTTTATAAGCACAAGGAATGAAGACATCAGAAATCCATCCGGGTCTGTGAAGAAGTGTCGTCATCACGTTCGGCATCTGTACATTTGTCTGTGGAAAGGCAGCAAAATATGGCTGTCTTTTCACCTGGGATGGAATAGGATGCCAGAAATTGTGAAGGTGAAGACAAGTGCACTATTATTGAAGAAAGTGACAGTAGAAATTTAAGAACTTCATGAAGTAGAGTCACTTCACTGCAGTGAATATTAGGAAAAATTATGTTGTGAAGACCTTAAGACTTCAATATGAACCAACACATGAGTGTAGTTTTAAATAGTTTTTATTTTCCTGGAGAATATTCAATATAGTAGATACTAACATAAGAAACTTTACTTTTCTGAGACTTAAACACTGGTATTTTCCATACTATAATGAATTAAAAATTGAATATGATCCTAATTTCATTACAGTTATATGTACTTCATTATGTCTTTTTCTTGTTCACTTAAAGCCCATTAGAAATTTAAGGAATACATACAGCAAATCATAATTAATAGGGTACCATATGATATATCAATATATTTGTATGTTACATAACTCATAACTCAGTTTAAACATGTATTTCCTAAAATATTAGTTCTTTACAGTGAAAACATTTAAAAGCCTTTCTTCTAACATGTTTTTGGTTAGACAAAATCATTAAATTTAATTCTCTTTAAACAAATATCCTTCTTTCAACCTCACCTAATCTAGGGTGGAAGGGGAAGACTGTCACCTCCTTCATCCCCATGTGTAAATCCTGAGAGGGTGAGGGTGAAGCACAAGGTTCTTTTTACAGAGAGGAAGCAAGTATCCTGTAAGCGCCCTCTTTCCCCAGGCCTCTTCAGAACTTAGAGTCCCCAGACTCCTTTAGAAAGAGCCCCTGGAAGCCATGGAGTGTATAACAGGCCCTTCCTCTGGAGGGGTTCTCCAACTCCAACATGGGATAGGAAGCTCTGAAATTAATTAAGGAAGAGGGAGAGGATGGGTACATAAATAGCACCTCAGATCCCAGCAGGGTCAGCGATTGGCTGCTTATCACCCTGCAGTTAGCCCACCTTTAACCAGTGTTTCACTAGTGCCCATGAAATCCACTCTTTCCTCATAGAGGTCCCTACTGTCTACTCCCAGTGAAGAAGCTGTTCCTTGGTCTTTTCTTCCTTCTCTTCTAACCTTCCCATGGAAGTAGGAAGGAGACCAGAGGTTTAGGTGGGGCAGACCCAGATTCCTCCTTCCAGTTTAGTGCAGTTGTTCTCTTGGGAGAAATGCAGACAGAGGGAGATTCAGTTTCCATGGCCAGGTAAGGTAGATTCTTTCCTGAGAAGAGACAAAGTGGGAAGGTGTCCAGTACATTTGGCTGAATGAGGTCATCAGTACTGAGTTACAGAGAAAGTGTCAGGCGGCAGAAAGATTGGGTGAGTTTAGCACTGGTCTCAGTCTTAGGGTAGGACACCAGCTCTGTGCCACCCTCACCTTCACCTGAATGTGACCGTCATTAACCAACAGTGTTTTTCATCATGGCTGTGAGAGGGACCAGGCACCCATAGAGCAAGATATTTTCTCCATGTCTCAGCACAGCAGTGGTGCTCACACCAGCTCATCCAGTAAGACTCCAGTGCTCTGAGTAGCTTCGGAAGGGCCAGCAGTAACACGTGCATCTGTTTCCCAGCCTAATAAAATATCAGCAGAAGATGAAGCTGAGCATGAAGACAAGAATGCCTGTGCTGACGACAACCATATAGATAGTGAATGGGAGGTCCTGGAAACTGATGGGTGACATTGTAACTTTTTGGTTCTATCCAATCCCAGGCCACAGAAATACATACTGGACCACTTTGAAAAATGCACAGTGCATGGGTTTGACAATTATCCTAAGCTATCCTATCCTAATAACACAACAGAACTTCTTACTCCTATCTAACTCTAGTGAAACATCCACTGTGATTGTCAACTTGAAAGGAATAAGAAATGCCTAGCAAATTAGTGTAGCACACTGTTAAGTGGTCTGTGGAGTGTTTTCAGAAATGAAAAACATGTTCCACGAAGGGGAAAGAGCTGCTGTGATTGTAGGTAGCACTCTCCAACAGGCTTGTAGCCAAGACACAATACAAGAGTAAGAAGGAAGAAATTGGCCTGTGATTGAACAGATTTTTAGTAGTGTTTTACTAGAAAAACAGATATTAACACAAGATATACAAATATATAAGAAGCTACAAGATTGGCTTACAATGATCACTCACAGAGTTGGATGAAGAAGCATGCAGAGGGTTTCTGCACACTGGACACTGAAGGACTTTAGTCCAAGTTCTGCAGTGCCCTGTGCAAATCTGTCAGGAGGCCAATGGGTCTGTCATGTAGGACTGAAGAAGAGTCTACAATGAAAGGCTGAAGGATGTGAGGCTGAAGCCGAAGAGTCTGTGCTGGAAGTCAAAAGACCATCTCCACGCAGAAGGGGAGCACGTCTGTTTTGGAGTGCCTCCAACACAACAGAAGCACATCCGTAGTCCTTCCTCATTTCACTTTTATGCCATCCGGGTGATGAGCCGCCTTAGGGCGGGTCCACTGTACCCTAGGGTGTAGAACTGCTGATTCAACTTATTTAAGTTTCTAAACTTTTCCAGTTGACACAATCAATCAATGATACAAGCTCCATTCTGCTTCAGTGAATACCTCTTTTGCTACTACCATTTTCTGTGTGAATTAGACTTCAGTTTCTTCAGTCTTTCTATATGTCTTCATTCCAGCAACCCTTTAAGGAATTTCTAGGCCATCAGTATTGACTGTTCTGTACTCTTGATCCTTCTCATTCTGCAACTTTCAGCTTCGTAGACTGAACAATTACTGGATACTCTGGCTCTCCAGCACACAGATGGCCAGCATGGCCTATCCTGTCTTGGATTCTGTAATCCTGCCTCATAAATGACTAACTGATCAACTCCTCCCCATCTCGCCATTTCTCATTCTCTTAGGCTCTGGCAACCACCATTCTACTCAATTTCTATGAGATGAATATTTTTTATACCTTCCATAAGAGTGAGACTACACAGTATTTTTAATTATGTGTGTGGCTTATTATATTCAGTTCTATTCATGTTGTTGTGACAGAATTTTACATTCTATGGCCAATTAATATTTCATTATGTATATGTACTAAATTTCCATATCCATTCATCCTTTGATTGCAACTTAATTTGTTTCCATTTCTTGATTATTGTGCACCTTGCTACAATAAATATAGGAGTACAGATATCTCTTTGACATATTCTCTTCATTTCCTTGGCATAGAGTCAAGTAGTTGGACTAGTGGATCCCATAGCAGTTCTGTATTTAATTTTTCAGTACCCTTCACATTGTTTTACCTAATGAGTATTAATTTACAAAGGTTAAGGGTTTCCTTTTGTTCACATCTTTGCCAACAATATTTTTCACCTTGATAGTATCTGTTCTGGGCTGACATATTTCTTTGTGGTTTTGATTTGTATTTCCCTGATTATTGTTCATCTGGAGCACACTTTCATCTACCCATTGGACATATGTGCATCTCTTTCTGTGAAATGGCTATTTAAAACTACTATGCTTTTAATCAGGCTATTTTTGTTATTGCTTTGTTTTGTCACTTTTAAATTTTTTATTTTGTATATATTTTAAACCAATTTTCATACTTATAATTTGCAAATATTGTATTTCATTCTGTAGACTGTGTTCTGACTCTGATGATTTTTTTCCTTTGCTGAGTCGATTTTAGTTTGATAAACTTTTTTTCCCGGAGCTCTGTGAATATTGCCTAAAATAATACTTGTCAATTATAATTTCCTGATATATTTTGCTCAAAATTTTCTTATAGCAGTTTTACAATATCAAATCTTACATTTAAGCCCTTAATCAAGTTTGAGTTTATTTTTGTACCTGGTGAGAGATAGAGGTCTACATTATTTTTTCTACATATGGACATGAAGTTTTCCTGGTCTTTTTGACAAGGCTGTCTTTTTTCCAATGCATACAGTTTTCTTAGCACCTTTGTCCTTAATAGCCTGTTTTAATTCTTCAAACTTGTTCACAGACATTGGAAATATTCTCTATATTTGAATTTTTTAAAATATTGAAATTTCTACTTGGCATGAGTAGCTTGTAATATGAAGAGTATGTGATTTAATACAACAAGGACTTGTAGCCTAGGAGAAAAGTAATATGATATGTAAATATGACTATATGCAACATATTTCTCAGAATTTCAGATACAAGCAGTGGAAACCAATTATACACAAAATAATAATGTAACAGAGGATAAATTATTTGATTTAATGATAATACTTTCAAACAAAAGAAACATAATAAATCATAGTGATACTCAGGCATGTACCATTACTTTCCTCCTAGTTCGAATTTGGAACCAGACAACTTTGTGATTAAATAAGGCACTTTTTTATTAAGATATAGACTGATCAAAGAACATAAGTTAAATCATAGGTCATAATAATTTTCTCATACAATCTGTGAAGTTTTTCCATTTACCCAGCTTGATTCTATTTTAAATATCTTTGTGTGAGAAACCCAAATAGTAACTGAGGAACAAAATAGAGGATAAATATTTGAAAATAGGAAGGACATGTTCAAAAAGGAAGAGGAACAAAAGATGTGGGAAGAAGGAATGAAAAGAAGGGAAAAGAGATTAAAAAAATAGAATGGAAGGAAAAATGGGAACCAAGCTTTTGTAAATGGAGAGGTGAAGAAAGGTTGAAGGGATAAGAGAAGAATGAGGAAAAAGTAATTTAGATGTTTTATGTACAGGTAAAACTTTCCCATGATGAAAGTGATCATTATGTATAGCAAGCTGTGTTAATTTTTATTATTTTATTAACAATTTACAAATATGAAATAATATGAATGATATTCCCTAAATTCAAAGATAGTAATATAGACTAGAAGTCCAACTAGAAAGCTTGGGAAAGTCGTGAGGCAGAGGTTCAAAGCAGATGAGAAAGACAGCACATGACCAAATGTGGCAAGGAGATAGGAGCTGGTTAACAGACTATTTAAACCAGAAGACACTTAAGTCCATAATACTTCTAGGAAATGTAGGAACTGGGCATTATGGTTAGGGTCTGGATGTCATGCAAAATGTTCAAGTGCTCAGAGGTGTGGACTCACAATTATGGTTGGATCCAGTGGGTACTATATTCATTGGTGGTTTCATCCACTAGTCATTTCAGTAGCTGAGAGTGCGGTCAGTTGATAGAACTTGGTCAAAACAGCTTGGTCACTGGATGTGACCTGGAAGGCTACTTCTCTCTCTCCATCTCCTCCTTTTCTCTTCTTCCCAGCTTTCTTCCCTGACACAAGCAGCTTTCCTCCAGAAGACACTTCCATTCCTACCTTGCAACCTGCCAACTATGGATTGAAAACACGAAAACATGAGCCAAAGTAAACCTCTTTTCCTTTAAATCATGGGGGTCAGATACTGTGTCTCACCAACAAGAAAGTGACTGAGTCACTAACGAAAGAATATTGTCGTGTGACTGTGGAATATCTGAACCCAGAGAGAAAGATCATTTAAAATTCTATCAATTGAAATTCTGCCACCAATTTCATTATAGTGTTATTTAACACATAAGCAAATAATAAAGACTTTTCTTTGAACACATACAACTACCTTCAAAGTATAAGATGGTTGTTATGCTATTATCACCTCTTGATAAAATCTTTTAATTTTAACTTGTGAAACATTCAATGTAAAGATCAACTCTTTTAATAAAAGTCATGAACCATCATGCAATTTGTCTGTTGACCAAGGTTAAGTTAAATACTTTAGTGCATAATGCCACTTTGATTTATGCAAAAGGTTAGGCTTATCCTTGATGATCTTGCATTGTTTTCATAAACAACTTAGGCTTAAGCTATTTCTGAAAAATGCAATGGGGCTGACATCCAAAATAAAAATGGAAAATTTTCATCTTGGGGCTGTGCCCTTCAGGTTTCTTCTCTATCTATATCAGGTACTTTCATGTTCTGCTCCAGATAGAAATGGAACTGCTGTGCCAGTCAGTGGTCAGAGGCAAGAATATTGAAACATTGCCATGAATGTAGTGGACGTAATAACATTAGAGACTCAACTCAAGCACAGCAATATTGGCAGCTCTTCCCCAACTCAGTGGTGAAGGAGAACTTTAGACAGTATTTTGCCTCTGGGCTTTTAAGTTTAAACTCATAATTATCTCAAATTTCTCTATGAACTGCATGAGGACAGATAGTTTTTACTATTTTAGGGTGGTATTTTCCACTCTGTCTTCAATATTTCCCACTGAAATCAGGATCTCACCCATCTGTGCTACTGAGCAGAACTCAGGTAAATGTAAACAATATAAATGATTCATGCTCTAGTTAAAAATAATTCTACATTTATCCTGAATAACAACTAACTTTTAATTACACTGGATCTATAAATTTATCAGGTGACATATATAATTTTATTTTCCTTTAACATAATCATTTAGTAGGAATTTTATATTTGGAATATTTGAAATCTGTCCAGAAAACTATCACTGTACACAGTGAAATTCTCTTAAATTCTTTAAAAAGCTATGTGCAAAGTATAAATAATAGCACCATGTACTTAGCAAATAATTTTAGTAAACTGCTAAGCAGAATTTCTAACAGTAAATATTTTAGTAATAACAGTAATTTTACTATTTTAAAATAAACAATTTTGGTGATAAACATGAAAATAAAGCACAAACATGGAATAAATGCATCTGTATAAGTGCAAAAATAATGATACTGTTATTTATCCAAGCACTAGATAATTGGTCAGCTGTTCACCTGTTCCTGATGAATATAATAGATAAACAATCATTGGAAAATAATAAGTTACCCTCTTCAAACCAGGTATTTATAACTTTTAATTGCTCAATTGTCAAAACAAATTAAGAGGAACTGTAGCAGTGATAGCAGATGCTACAACGTTTATTTTCATTTAATAAAATTGTCTGGCATTGAATTGAAGAGGATTTTAAAATCTGTGTTGATTGGATATGTAATTGTATTCCTCTTAAAAATCTTAGCAATCATTTTACATTATTTAATGTTAATTTAATAACAGTTGTTTTTATTTCTATCAAAATAATTTATTTTCCTTTAAGCATTTTAAGAAATAAAAATTTTTCATTTCATATTTTAAGATTGAAAAAATGACCTTTTAAATGTCTGAATTTCTAAAATATCCTATAGAATTGCATGCTTTTTTTCTTATATAGTGGAATGAACTAATCAAACAATCATGTCAGACTGTATTTCAAATGTGCTATAATACTGACCACAGAAAAACAACCTGAAATTTTACTTAGATTCTCATCTGTCAGCTAGTATCAACATGCAATATTTCAAAATCAGCAAAAGGTTAAATTTAATCTTCCTAATTTCATTCTCAGTGAGTTCATTATTGGTATACAGGAACACTATTGATTTTTTTGTGTGATTTCCTATCATACTGCATTGCTGAATTTGGTTCTTAACTATAGGAGTCTGGTGGTGGAATTTTGGAGGTCATCAGCAAATAATGATAATTTGACTCCTTCCTTTCCTAAACATATCACTTTTATTTCTCTCTCTTGACTGATTGCTCTTGCTAATATCTTGAGTAGAGGAAGTCCCCAGTTTATGAATGAGTTCTGTTTCATGTGACTTGTTTGAAAGTCAGATTTGTTCATAAGCCAACAAAGTGAAAATATGCAACTCAAATGTTTCTAAGTCTGGGACTTCCTGTACCCTACCAAAAAAGGATGGTGATTGTTGACATCTTTGTCTTGTTCTTGATGTTAGAAGAGAGCTTTGAGATTTAGCTCATTTAATATGATGCCTTGTCGTAAATGACTTTTAGCCAGCTATTTCCCTTCTTTGTATCTTTCTGAAATAGTTAAAAAGTTGATACTCATATTACAGCAACACAATTTGTAATAAATGTTGGAAGTGAAATATACATACATTGACGGATGAATGAAGAAATTGTGCTATTCATAAACAGTGGAGTACTACTGTACTATAAAAAGGAAAATTGACTCAGAGGAAAACAGATGCACTTTAGGTCATAGTGTTAAATGAGGTAAATCACACACACTCAAGCTTAAATATTATAGGATTAGCCTTATATGAGAAACCAAATATATCTATAAATTAAAAAGCAAAATAAAAATAAATAACAGGAAATGAACTACATCTTCATAAAAAAGGGAAGGAAAGGTGTGGTGTGGTGTTGTATTCCTGAAATCCCAGCACTCAGGAAACCGAGGCAGGAAGATTACCACGAGTTTGAGGGCAACCTGGGCCACAAATGGAATTGATTCCAGCTTGATCTGCACAGCAAAACTCTGTCTCAAAAAGCAAAAAAAAAAAAAAAAAAAAAAAAATGGGATGGGGGACCTAGAAGCAGGAAATAGAAATGGAATGGCAAGATGAAGGAATGAAAGTATTTTATGTAATTGTAACAACTTCCCAGGAAAGATATGATCATTATATACAGTAAATATGTAAGGCTAAAAATAAAATTAATCTTTCAATTAAAGATGACATTGTCAGAATACATTATTAGTCATTCCTTCATCTTCCCATTTAATTCTCTACAATGAAGTAAATATTGTGGTTATTTATTGTCCATAGTTTACAATGTTAACTAGTATTGCAATTTTTTATTTTTCAAACTCTAACAGAAATGCATTAATTCTTTGTGGCAGAAGCAAATGATTGTCTTCCAAAATCTTATTGGATATATGTACTACATTCCTGTATTTAAAAATCCATTGTAAAAATATTATCCACCAATTGCTTATATATTTAAGGAAATTTCCTCTTGCCAGCAAATTTTTGTACTAATATGGTAGAAGTATGTGTATGCATTTGTGTACACATGTGCAATAAATATATGAAAAGCATGCAAAATCCTTAATCATCAAGGAAATGTAAATAAAAACTACCATAAGAATAAAATTGGGATCATATGATACACAAAATTTTATAAAAGATGAATTGTAGACACTGTTTGAATGACACAATGTATACACATTTTCACAGTCACAGGTGGGTAAACTTTATAGCATAAGAACCTTTTGTCATCAAGCACTCCATCAAAAAGGAGAGCTGTGCCCTAGGCTTCATCACACGTGCAACTGACAAAGGACCTTATATAGAGAATGTCTCCAGAAATGAACATGGAGAAATTAATGAAAAACATGATGAAAGTCTTCATAAGGTGAAAAACACAGATGATCACCAAAACTATAGCATAGTTCTCAAATAGATCTCCTACTTAAATTTAGAATACCGTCTGGGTCACTGGGTGCTGTGTGTGTACATTTAACTAACAAGGGACGGAAAATATTTGAAATGAGAATTACATTTCTAATGGATATTTGAACTCTTTTTTCTTCTCCTTATCCCCTAAGCAATATATTATAAATTTTTAATTTGGATTTACATTACATTACCTAGAGAGGTTTTTAATTATATAAGAGAATGTGGACAAAGTAATATGTGAATACTTAAGGGCTTGAAAACCCTCAGGTTTTTAGAACACATGCCCCACACACTAAGAGATGAGAATAATGTATCTCATGTCCAGAAATCTCCACTTTTGACTTACCCTTCAGAAACGTTTGCTTGTGCACACCAAAAGAAGTTATACAATATGTGTTATTAGTAATATCTGAGGAAATGAAACTCTCATCCACAGACAGTAAAATGAATAAATTGTGGCATATTAGTCAATTTTTGCACAAAAACTACAGTCAAACAAGACACTATATATATATATATATATATATATATATATATATATATATATATACTATAAGCATACTATAATGCTTTTCATGAACCCATTTTTCAAATGAAAAAATGTATTTTATTTTATTTTATTTTATTTTATTGATTAATTAATTTATTGTACTCGAGATTGAACTCAGGGCCTTGTGCACGGTAAGCAAGCACTCTACCACTGAGCTACAGCCTCAGCTCTCCTTTTTTATTTTAAAGAGAAAAAAAAAATCTTCAAAGGAAGATAATAGGAGGATAGCAAATGCTAATACACTGCGGATTGTTGTCTTTAGTTATTCAGAGTGCAAGATATTGATATGTATTTTTGAAATACATATAAATAGAATAACAATAGGTGGCAAAAACATAAAAAAGAACGAATGTTTAAAAATATAATACTGTTACCCTTCAGAGAAGCAGAAAGAATTTCAATCAAGTTGATGCTCAAAGAAATTTCTGTTAGATGCTAGCCACATTCAGTTTGTTGTGTGGAAAAGTTTTAAACATGTTGTCTTTATGATAAATCATTGACATTTTGTCAAATAAATGACAAGTGTGCTATAAGGCAAGACTATGCATTTTTTAAATAATTTTTTCTTTGCTGTCCATCACACTGATGCAAACAGCAAAACATTTCAACTCCATCCTTTTATTTTAGTTTAGATACTAGGAATCGAACTCACAATAGTGCACTTGCCAGGCAGGTGCTGTGCCGCTGAGCTATATCCCCAGTCCCAAGATTATATTTTTTAAAAAGATGATTTATATGACATGAGCATTTATCCATAGTGTCTTTGAATTACAAAATTACTTCATAATGATAAATACTGAATCATTTTGTTAAAATAGTATTTTAGAAGTAGTAGTAGTACTAGTACAGATTAGTTGGAGGGATTGCAAGGGTAGAGAGAAAGAGATATGACAATTTGATGTATTTAACACTTGGCTACTTACAGTACTTTTTTTGGTACAGAAACATTTAAAATGCTATCAGTGTGCTGCTGCTTGTGCAAGCTTTTTATCTGAAATATATGGGTACAAAATTGCTTCTCCACTTTCTCTTTTATTGTATCAAGACCAGTTTCTTTTACAGTTTACCCTCTACTTATTCATTTTTCTGGTCCTCTCATGTTCTAGCTTTTTATACTTTAAAATTGTGTATGTCAGTGTTCGCACCTATAGGTATACTTCTACCTCATTTTCTAATGACAACTCAGGTTTTGACAAGTCTCAGATTTATATTCAATGTCTATGCATTTGATTTCCAGACAAAAATTTTCGGACACAGCTTCAAATCCCGTCATTTAACTTTTTATAGTTTATATTCTGATAAACACTTTTGCTCTGCCATAATAAATTTAAATGAGTGTCTTGTAATATAAATGTTTCTGTGTTTCCAATTGAGAACAGAAGTATTTTCAGAAGATTTATCTTATAACTTGCCTAGTGTTTTTTGAAGTTATATTTGTTTTAAGCTTTTAGTTTCCTCCTTAATTGCATGGCATATATTTCTATTGCTTTTAGAAATAATTTACTCCAAGGACATGAATATAACTATCAATATTATAAGCTGATAAATGTCTGTCAGTCTTTCTACTTCCCTCTTGAAATCTTTTCAGTTTAGATGAGAGAAGAATGAACTTTTATATCTGGAGTTATTTTAGTTTAACAAGTAACAGATTGTGATGAAAACCATCTCTACATAATAAATAGACCTTGTAGTTGAAAGTTATCCAACTTTAAAGAAGTTACTTGAAAGCTCCACTGATAACATATTTGAGAAGTCAACTATATATCTGAGAAGAGGTCAAATATATATATGTGAAAACAAAGAAAGTTACAGCATTTGTTCTTAAGAACAAAGTGACTATGACATTGAAGATCTTTAAAGAAGTCATGAAGTGTGATCAAGGGAATCAAACATCAGAAACATCTTGCTTATTCGATAACAATGTTTAATACAGCTCCATGGGTTCCACGTAGAGCAGTGGAGAGTCTCAATCCTTCTGCAAAGTTCAGGGGGCATTTCTGGATACCCCTGATATTTGTTAAAAAAAATCTTTAGAGGACTCTTAGGCATTCGCTAATATAAATTAAAACTAGCATTATTTTAAATTAAGAAACTGTAGTACATTGAGCCAAAGTCTTACACTGATGACTATTTCCATCTCTTTTCCCCAAAATGAAATCCTCTCCTGCCACAAATTCTTTTCATTTCATAAACTGTCACTCCCTATGATAATTAATTGTTCAGCAGTAATAAGAGTTTTGAACTCACCTTATCCAATTTTTTAAATGTAGCAATAAAAGCGTTAATATTATCATTACAGAGCTGTCTTACCAGTGTTTCACTGCAGCTGTAAGAATTCAGCCATCATGCAAAAGAACCTCACCATATGAATGTCTTTTTCTCTTTAAATTAAGTCGTATTTGTGGATCACATGTGTTCTTGTAGATCATGAGCCGACAGCTTTTAGATTTTTCACTATGTTTTCTTCCACATTGTCTCACATATAATCTTTTTTAAAACATAACAATATTTCTGCCACAAACATAATATGTCAGTTCTTATTTTTAACTTCTTGTATCAATATAATCCATTTAAAGAACCGTTGATGTTTACCAGTCTCAATCTTACCTAGCTAATTGAGGTTACTCATGCATTTTAAAACTAAGGAGAAATTGTGCAAGACAATAAAAGGTACAGATTTGAAGTTTTGATGAGTCCCATAATTATTAAGCTTAATTGTTTTTCTAACTGCATTGGTTATTACAGTTTTCAGTATTACTGTATTACAGAATATATCATGACAGTTTCATTTTATATATGAAAACAAAAAATACAACAAAATATTTCCAAGAAGAGACTATACTAAATGTACTAAGTGAATACTCTCAGTTTTTGAGATTTCTGATTCCCAAATACGTATATATGCATTACTTTCTCTATAGAAAACCCTTCTGGAATGTGTTGCAGTCCTAAAAATCTACATTTGTAATCCCATGGAAAAGTTATTGGAATTCTAATAAATTAATTCCAATCTACCACTTCCACTGCAATGCACGGTGAGAATAAAAACACCGAGGCATTTTTTCAATTGTGGGAAGACAAAGGGGTCCTAAGTCCAGTCAGAATAATGGCCAACCAAAACAATGGCTTGGATCCGAGGTCCCCCCTGGGTTTTATTAAATCCTGAAGAGGCCAGTGGCTCAGGAATGAGTGACTGAGACAAAGGCAGGAAGTATGTGAGTGCTGTGATCTGGGCCTGGTAGGAGGCCTGAACTCACCTTTAAAATATGCAAAAAGAAAGAGATAGGCAGAAACAGTAATCTGCATATCACTGGTTAGGGCAGTATCTAGTGTTTGGGCTTGGTGGTTCAGTGTTGAAATGTAATCTGTCATATTTGATATGATATGAAACATTGTAGCCTCTTCTCTAGAGGCTTAATCTGGACCAACAGCTTGGTATCTCTCAGCCTAGTTCACACAGTTACTTGGGAGCTATAGGTGGGGAATCACTAATCTTTTTCTTTGCTTCAAATCACATCTACACCTGGACTAGACCCATTTGTGTTGCTTAAAGCCAGTTGAGGGGATAAGGAAATATCCTAGCCAGGTGCGTACATATCAGTAAAAAGAGGTAGGGACAAATGTTCTTCCTTCAAGGAGAGCCATCCATGTGATGTCCACATTTCTACCAGTAAATCATAAATATATCAGGTAAAATCAATACTCCAGAGAAACTTCAGAGCTTGAAGTTATTATCCAGGAGAGAACTTAAAAATATATGCTTTGTAAGAAACAGAAGCTCTATATTTGGTGATTTTTTGTGGGGTAACAAGTATTTCTTACCTTAGAATGAGAGTTTGGTTTTTGTTAGAGACATCTTTATTTTAAAAAGTGTGAGAATTGTATGAATGTCATCACCATATTTTATTAAGGACATATTTGAATATCACTTTCAATCTCTTGTCATGAACCCATCCCCATATCAAAAACTAGGAAAAGTTTAGAAAGTTGCTCTCCAATTAAAATATTTTCCTTTTTCTGTATAGGGTAACGTCTCCTAATTTTAAATAATTCTAGCAAGAGTAATATCCAATATATAAATTGCATAGTGCAAATCCATAGAGAGATCTGAAATGTTGACTTGCAGAGTAACACTGCAGAGATTCTAAGAGTAATGGGCAAAATATCCGTAGCATTGTCTGCATTTCAGACAGATATAAAACTTTTCCAAGACTTTCCATCTCCTGGGTAATGTATGAACACAAGATTTTCTTACATTTTCTATTCATTTTATGCCTCTTTTTCCACTTTAAAGTAATTCTTTTGGAACCAAATTTTTTGACAGTTGTTGACTCAGTTATAAAACCTCTAAATAGAACTGTTCTCTGCCACAATTAGCCATTGCTATGTAGCTGGATATTTACTGGGTTTTCTAATCCAAGACAACTCTTAAAATCAAGTCTCCAAGGGATCCAGAAGCTCAATGATACGATGTCTCCCAAGATTTCCTATGGGTAATACGCTGACAGGATTACTTTGCAAGTGCATCTGTGTCTCTTGAAGTTCTTTTATAGTTTGCCGGCTCCAAGGTCAGGTCTATTGGCTTGTAAAATCATACACAGTAAAAAAGATGATTCTCTCTCTGTTTATGGAGGACATCAATTAAAGTGATGTAGAAGTGTCTTTCATGGAGTCAGACCTAAGAGTTTGGCACATTTCCTTGGCAATGTTTGGCCATTTTATTCAGCGAAGGATTGTAATGTAAGAGAGGTTTTTCTTCCTGCGATATCATTTCTAACTTTTGCTTCACTTCTAAGAGTTTGATTTTCTTATGAATAGGAACCTTGATTTATAAAATTGTGAATATTGTCCATATTCATTAGTCTAGTCAAATTTGAGGGTTATGCAGAAAATTCTGTAACTGTTGTTACCAGGTAGATCATAAATTAATTCATTCTCATGAAAAGTCACTCTTTAACCATATGTTCACAATAAAATTAGGCAATTTGTTATAGATGAAGCTGGGAGACTTAAGAACCGAGGAGCACCAGAATAAATTAAGACAACATCAAGAAGCATGAATCCTTACCATTCAGTTTCATAAAAAGAATACTCCCAGTGATGCCATGCGTAAATTCTGGATAAAATCTGCAGAACAGCACACATGTCTCCCTTCTGTGGGCTGTTCTATTGTCAAGAGAAAACACATCAACTAGAGGACACATTCAGTTGCTATTTTGCTTTGCAATTGCAGCTGTTTTCCTCTGGTTATTCTTCCTGTCTTTATCAAGATGCTTTTTAAATCACATTTCCTTAGGGATAACTGGATCTGCCATCCTTGGATATCAACTTTCATCCCATCTGTTACAGTTCCTGTTATAGTTGCAATAAAGTAGCACACACAGTCTGGCTTTAAATGTATAGGACTGAAAACATTTGGCTTTGTGGCCAAGCATTTAAACCTTATTCTATTCCAAGTACAAAACACTTGATCAGATTTTCTGTCCTGTCCTGCCTGGGTTGTGATTCAAGGTGCTTAAAATTTAGATAAAGTGAAATAAATTAGGACTGGGATATGAGAAAACACCAATTTCAACTTCACTTGCCCTTTCTGTGAAACACTCTGGGCAAGTATTTATCCTTCTGAGCATGAATTATAACACTAAAAACATCAACAATAAAACTAGCAATAACTCTCAGATCATAGAGATGTGGACAGGAAATATTCCTACTTAATTTCATGGGTTTGCATTATAATTTCTTAGGCAATTTAAATACCCAAAATATTGTGCTTTTTTATTTTGTTGCATGAGTATAGGAACAACTTTCCAGAGAAGTGGAGAGAAGAATAATATATGTCATGCCGCATAGCCCAGAGCTCTGCACAGTAAGATATTTATTCAGCATTAATAAATGAGTATGTCAGAGGAGACCTGCAAAATTAGAAACCTTTACCTCCAAACTTCCATATGGCTTCCAGCACTTCCCTGCATGTACCTCACAAAGTAAAGATAACAAACTTTTCTTTCTCTTTCACACCTGAAGATTCATTTAGCAATACAGTATTTTATTTTCTTTGTAGAGAACACACATGCACACACACACACACACACACACACACTGACAATTTTATACTGGAAAGAAATACATTTATAAAAACTTCACTGAAAAGCAAGTATAGTAGAACATGAATTAATGACACTTTTCATTCAAAATGATCTGAACAACATTTATAGAACCTGTGGGTTGTAAAGTTTTAATTATAAGGTGATATTCAATATCACTAGAATTTTTAACTTTTGAACTTTTATGCTTTAATTTTGAAGACTTACATGTTTATTGTATGTCTTTATTAACTTAAAAATTAAAATATTTGATAACAATTTTGTAAGAAAATTTTATTTTTTATTAAAACCCAGAATCAGATAATTTTTGCTTAAAAATTAGTATCTCCTTTTGTTTTTAGGCATGGTAATATTCAAAGAAGGTATGCTATAAAATGAGGTGAGATATATTATTAAAAATAAACAGAGAAAATCTGTCATACTGACTTTTTCTAAGACATTACATTCATCACTTAGAATAAAACTAAGATGAAAATAATAAACATTATTTTAAACTTACCAATTGAATATTTATGTATTTTACTTTTAAAACTCATATATAGAAGAAAATAGCAAGCACACATAACTCACTACCAAACTGAGCCAATAAAAAAATGACATGTCACTATTTAATTCATAAACTTTTATATTAAAATGTATAAATTATGTCACTTAATCACAACACAATTTCATGACATATACACATTGTAGCAAAACACAAAGGATTTATACCATATTAAGCAAATATTATTTTAAAAAATCAGCAAACTTTTGCTGACATTTTATAAATTGTTAAATTGTGTTAGGATTTCAGAGAGTAAATGGTTGGTGTAGTTATTACAAAATTTACGTAGTATAATAGACTTTCAGTGCCATAACATGTTGAAGAACATACTTATAAAGTAAGAACTTTGGAAAATTTGAATGCATTGTGTAAAAATAAATTTTTACTTCTCACCTGTGAGGACCACATCTAGGCAGTTACATTTATGTGTAAGAGATCACGGCTGCACATTAAACCAAGTATTCACTGCCAAGGTACAATTTTGGTTTAGTGATGATGGGATTGTATTAGGTTACTAGGGGTGTTAGCCACTTCGCCATTCTCACTAGGTGATAAGGGTTTGCTCATGTTTTCTAGACAGAGGGCTATGGGTTGATCCTTGCAACATTTTAGAAATTTTAGAATTTTAACTATGATTGCTCCCCAAATTTAACTATGTTAAAATTCTAGAACTTTGGGAAATCATGATGCATAAGTGAAATTATTTGGAGGAATGAATATAATAAAGAAATTTCATCAGTTTCTACTGAAGAAAGGTGCAAAGAATGACCTCTTCTGCAAAAATTTGAGAGCAACAGAGAAAGAATAGAAAAACAAGAGATCTATGGGATTTTGTTCTGGTTTTTAAAATAGAATGCAACGATTCGTCATTAAGAAAATTAGTAACAGAGTTACTTTTGGGATAGCTATTTCGTTTGTAATCAAGGGATATGCTTTAAAATGAACATTAATAAATTTGGTAAATTTTTGTCACTGATATTCTATTAGGTGCGCAAATACTAAATAACGTTAGTGTGTATCTTAAGTAAATGCAGTAGAAAACTGAATAATGAGAAAAGTGAATGAATAAAAATAAATTGAATGTTGATAAAGTTTCTTTCAGGAAAAAAAAAATCAGATTCCAAATGGCTACAAAAGACTGAATTTCTGGCCAGGGATTTAGCTCAGTGGCATAAGCGCCTGCCTGGCAAGGGTGAGGTCGCGTGTTAGATCCCCGGTACAAAAAAAAATAAAATAAAAGACTGAATTTCTAACATCATTAACCACAGAAGGATATATGGGAAATTGTCCTATAAAGATCCGATAAACAAACCAATTACAATACTATCTCCGGTAGATCCTTAGCCTGAATAACAAACACTATCATAGAAAGAAAATGTAACTCACCTTCCTTTATTTTTCAAGACCACCTCACAAAAGGACTGAAATGTGTCATTCCTCCTCAGTGGCATCAACTAGTAACAGTTACAGAGGGGATAGATTTAAGTTGAAATTGCAAGTTTCAAATTTTTTCTTAAAAGACATAGCCTCGAAAGAATTTATTTACCTCGTGGTAACATTCCCGATTAGTAAAATCATGAAGAACTAACCAAAGTACTGCTCCCCTTCCTAAGACTGAATGTGGATAAATCATTCAAAGCTTAGTAGAATCTGCTCGTGATGACCTGCTCCAGGGCCTGAAGGGAGCTTTTTGAGGGTGAGGTCCCAATGTTTAAAAATGCACGTGTGCCAGACACCAGTGACAATAGCAGGTAGCACAGAGCAGAGCAGGGTGCAAGAGTGCAAGACCACAAGAGCACAAGAGTAGCCTTTGTCTTTATTGTATAATTCACCTACAGGCTGTTATCTCGTGTTTAGTCCTTACGCAGTGCTGTAACCGGCACACACGTTTACCTGTGCTAAGTCACGTTACACAACAGTATCTCACTGCGCGCCTGCGCTAGACAAGCACGGTCTTGTCCTCAGCTCTCCTTAGATTTCCCTGAGCTTTGAAGCAGCTTGAGTGGTTCCCCTACAGCTCTTTTAAAACTGCTTCTCAAATAATTACACACTGGCCCTTTCTTTCCTTTGCTTGGTGTTGGTATTGGAAGTCTGCTGAGGCCTCCTTCCTACACACCACCGGTGGTTTTGTTCATTGTAAGAAGTGTTCTCTTGCCTTGTCAAAACTCTTCGTTGTTTTTGTGAAATTATTTCAAGGTTTGAGAATATAAACACCACTGTTGACTAGCAGCCCTTCTCATTTTTGATAGTGAGCACTTCAGTGTTTTGTTTCGTTATCACAATTCAAATAACTAGCCAGTTTTAATTAAGCTCACTAGAGACCAATACTAGCATACTTTAAAGCATCGTGAAATTAACATCTAAAATTGAAGCATGTAATTGCAAAAATCTTTGACTGTAAAACAATGTAAACTTCTTACTCTGTCGATTAAAAATTATGGTAAATTTAGAGATTTATGGAGGATTTCTATTCTTCATACATAAAATCAATATATTCAACAAGTAAATTAGAAGTATTCTTACAACTTTTATAAAACCTGTATTGTAATTTTCTCAAATTCTTCAATGGAGTATACAGTCAAAACTAGTTCATTGCCCAATAGAGAAGCATGGAATTATTCAGTTCCTCTTAGAAATTCAAAATACACCTTAGAGTATTACAGACTTTAAGAATTTCATGAGGAAATAACATATCTCTATTAATTTTTCATTTCCCAGTGCTATTTTAAGTTTTAGTTAATGAGTATAATGCTCATTAATGTCAACAAAATACACTTTAGGAACCACAAATCCACATATTGATTGTGACAAACCTTCCCCAGGTACCTCTCATTTCTTGATTCTGTTTGAAAAAGCTAACATGTGGTTCCATGTAAAATCCATAGTCATTGAATTGGCATGAATTACTGAGGATCGTCAATTATAATTAGACAGAGCATGTCATGAATAAAATTGGGAATAGTATTAGTTTTTACCTCCACAGCAGCGATTATTAATTATTTAATAGAGACTTAAAAACAGAGGTAATGGATAAAATATGGCAAAGGTGTGTTTTGACAGAAACAATGTAACTGCTAATATTGGGTGAAATCTTTGTCCATTATACTGATACTCCATCTATAATTACTTACCATTTAGATAAATACAGTATAGGCTCCAATTTTGATTTGGTTGTCACCAAAAACAATATAGTGTCATAATTCGTCTAACCTTCTATAAACAGGATCCAAGTTGGATAACTGTGTAGTAAAAGCCGTAGTTCAACACAGATTAAACCAACACTTTCACTAGCAGATTTAACTCATTCTCTTCCCTTTATTTTAGTTGAAAATTGACCAGTTTTTTTAACCACTTGAAACCCGAAAAACATGCTAATAATGTACTTGTTTAGGCAGGAGGTGATGGCACATGTGTGTAATCCTAGCACTTGGGAGGCCAGAGCATGAATTCAAAGCCATCCTGGGCTACATAATACCTTCAGAGTCAGCCTGAACTACATAATGAGATACTACCTCAAAAAGAAAAACCAAAACAGAAAAAAGTGGACTTCTGATGCTTTAGCATTTTCTAACCCAACATAAAAATAATGTTCCAATCCTGGACTTCCAGGCCTTCTCCTATTTACAAATAGTATAAAATCATTCAAATGGAAATATCATAAGATTTCACATTAAAAATGACTCATGATTAACAACTTGGTCTCAAAATATTGAGCTCATATTGTACTGCATTTTTCAATCATATTATTGGTGGTAATTATCTAACAAATTATTTTTATGGTACCTGCTTACTCACATTCCTGTAAAAAATGATGGCCGGATGCATAGTCCCCATAGAGATCAGCTCTATTAACATTTGAGAAAATATTTCCTAAATCGTACAGCATCACATACACAATAAATTATTTACTTGCTCTTAATAGTTATTTAAAAGATGCTTGTTGACACTGACAGATTTTCTTATTTAATTGCAATTTTCTTAAAGTTTTCTTCTGCTGGCAATTAGTTTGGGTAAACATGTTGTCAAGACGTTTTATTGCTGTCAGCACAACAAAGAAAGCAGAGGTCTCTATCATCATGTCATGCAATAAAATGCTAGCATAATTACCTGGCAGTTTGGGCTGATATTCAAAATGAATTTATAATGCCCTCTGGGTACATTGATTTATATTTTGAATTATGATTTCCAATATAATCCATGTGTGCAAATCCTTCGACTCTCCCATTCTTTGACTAAAATGGGAAGAATTCTAATTGTAATGCATATCACGCTTGTTTATGTGTATATGTGAGTTTGCCTAGGAAGAATTATGATTTAATTTGCTTTTAATGAGATAAATAATTTGAGCACAAAGCTTCAGAAAATAGGGAAAAATAGAAATAAAACATCTTGGTCCTATAGGATGCCTTAAGGAAAAAGGCAGGCATACTTTATATTTTTTTGTTTCAAAGCATAAATAATATTGTTCTATACATATGCTACAATGTAAGAAATGTTATAGATTTATAGTTTATTTTCTCAAGTGTTTCCACATAGGATATAAGTATCCATATGATACTCATAATGAAAATTAATATGGAAAATGTGTATATATGTATTTAATTTTTTATGCTTATTGTAAATCATATTTCTTGTATTTAACCTAAATGAATTGATTACATGTGCACTTATTTCTTCTGAATTTACCATTCAAATATTTTCCAAACTTTTACAACAGTTAGAGACAGGTTTAATATGTGAATCAAGAAAATCTGCTAAACAATGTTCTACAAAATACTAGTTATGAAGAATGTTAAAGGTTGATCTTCCCAATCTTTACAGGACTTGAATACAAGCTCAAAATCTTTGTAATGCTAATGTTTAAATACCTCTTGAGTTAAAAATATATGCCCCAAAGCAATTTAAAAGCAGTAAAAATAAAACCTAGCATTTTTGTAATCATATGGTTTTATTCTTAGTACAGACCATTTTTTTGCATGTACTTCACACAAGAAAACAATATTTCCTTTGATTTCATTCAATCAGACTCCATTCTGATTCTCAGATTTTTTTAATGAGTCAGTGATCATTGAAACTTACAACCAAGGTTACAAAATGTGATGTGAGGAGGAAGGGAGGTCTAAGAAGATGACTATATCTGTATGATGCACCCTCTGGAGAGAGGGATGGAATTGATCTGGACTGAAATGCCCAGCCCACCATTTTACTCATATGCTCCTCCCCTAGAATTCTGTACCCATGAAGTCAGTTTCTTAAAAGAGTGGACCAAAAGAAATGTAGCCACAAGGAAATCAGAAAAGCAGAAAAGAAAATAAGGAAACCAATTTCCACAGGGTAGACTTTACACATCTTTAAGGATCTACAGAAAATATATAAATCAATAAAACTTCAAATAATATCCATAATAACAGAAAGAGCTTTCAAACTGTACTAACTGGAAGAAAAAAAGGAAAGAAAAAATTTGCAGACAAATAACGAAGAGCAAAAACTGACCTCACACATTAATGGTTCCTTTTTGGTACATATGTGACAGAGATTGAGATGAGTAGGCCTGGCCAGAGCTCTTACAGTTTTGTTCCCAGTTCCAAAAGCCTTCAGACATTTCCTGATTACATGCTAAAAACCTAGACATTAAACTGAATGTAAAACATGTCCTCCACTTTTTCTAATTCATTCTGTTCATATATTTCTGACGTCCTGGAGAAAACAAAAAGTTAATAATGTAAACTTCTTATGTATGCCATCTTTAGGAATTGGCCAGTTTACCTTCATTTGTAAATCATTTATTCATGTCTTGTCTTCATTCATAATCAGTGGATTAAAATGAGTTATATATTTCATGAGTCTCATTAAATTTTAAGATTGTTTTTGTACATTTTGACTCCTATATCACAAGAAGAGTTTACAGATTCACAGTAATTATCACTTGACAGGATATCTTGATGTGGTCAAGAGATACAATAAACTCAAGACAGATACTGCTACTGCCAATGTAACAGGACATAATACTTTACCATAAGCTTAAAAAATGAGCATAGTGTACTTTAAGGATAAGAAGTATAGTGTAGTAAATATATAAACCAATATCAAATTTATAATCAAGTATTATGTATTATATACAATTATACATGCTATACTTGTTTTTTTTTTTTTTACTGGATATTGAACCCAGGGCCTTTGCACTGTACTACAAACTCAGATCTTTTTCATTTTCCTTTTAGTTGTGGCAGCATTTAGCTAAATTGCCCAGGTTTGGCTCAAACTTGTGATTTTTCTGCTTCAGCCTCTCAGAATATTGAGAATTAAAAGCATGTTACCATATCCAGCAATGTGCTATACATCTACATTACTGGCATGGCAGGAGATTTCTTTATACCAACATCACTACAAACCCATGAGCAATGCCTTGAGCACTGCGCTGTGCCAGCCGCCATGTCAGCAAGCCAGGACTTTACCATCTCTCGGTTACAATCTTTTGAGAGCACTGTTGTGTATGTTGCCCATTATTAACTGAAATGTGTTTATATGATTCATGACAGCATGAATGGTTTTAAATCAAATATCCAGATGAAATAAATTCAAGAACAATATGATTTTTTCATATTGTGCAAATCTTATCTCAGATTTCATTCATCTTTAATTAACATAGAAACTTTTGACTTACAATATGTGTTTAAGATGTTTACGATGACAAAAGTGTATATTTTTCTCACTTAGATTATTGAAAATTTAAGTTATTGAAACACTACAGCAGTTCAAAAAGTTTAAAAAATTATTTCAAAAGTGTTCACTGACATGGATTAAGAAATAAAATATATGTGTGTGTGTGTGTGTGTGTGTGTGTGTAGCTCTCTGCATAATTCATTGCAAATGCATCCCTCTCCAGTGCACCTGAAAGTAGATACTTCTGAATTGAGAATTTGTTATTTTCACTCCCAAACATTTTTCACACTGTTATGTATATATGAAACTACCATGCAAAGATATTCTAAATAAATGTGGTAATTTAAAGCTTCTCCGACCACATACACTTGAAATGTAAATATAAGGTATACATCCCTACAAGTCTCTCTGATCTTCCCAGTAGTCACAAAAATTCAAGATCCTTATTTCCTAAGATTAATTTTATAGTCTGCTGTTTTTATGGATTGTAGTTTCCTTTTTATGTTCTTTAGCATTCTTTCATTTTTCTTTTCCTCCTGAACTGCAAGTTATTACTTTTTAGGGTGGAAAAATAGTTATTTCTGACACCTAGCTTAGAACATTTCTTTTCCTTCCTTGGTATCTGTATTCATTGCAATCTGTCTTTATGGTAGAATTGCCAATGCTTCCATTCCCTCCTCTCCTTCCACTCACTCTAAACCCTGTGGGAGTTAGGAAAGAGCAGCGCCAGAGCTATAGGGAAAAGGTGTGGCAAAAACTCAGCAAATGCTAACTATGCTGACAAAGACTACTCTTTTAGACATGGAACTGCAAAAATTGAGACCTAGCAACAACGATATGGGTTTCCAGATAGCATGGAGTTGCCTTTTATTCTCCTCCTTCTTCTACTCCTTCCTCTCTCTCTCTTCCTGTCTCTGACTCTGTCTCTCTGTCTCTGTCTCTCCCCTGAATCCAGAGCCTTTGAACTAAGCTACACTCCAACTCTCTTCCTTAAAACTATTTTGAGACAGGCACTCATAATATCACTAATTTGCCCAGGCCAAATTCACACTTGTGGTCCTCCTGCCTCAGTCTCCAATAGTGCTGTGATTACAAGTATATGCTTCTACTTCCAGTTAGCACTTACTTGTTAAATAAATATTTTCATCATTGTGGACCAAGCTACAATATCTGGAGATGGAAAGCTATTTTTGCCTTCTTTAAGTTTGATTCCTGTCATTAGAAAATTTACACAGGCTTAAGAATATCAGTGTCATGTTTATTCTAATCACATGTACAGCGGAGAGAGTAAATTAAATCTGGATGGGAGAAAATAGATATACTGTAAGTCCTGCTGTGTTGTAACATTTTAATTTAATAGAGGGAGTTAATTTTCAGGGTATATCAAGTTATTAATGTTTCAAAATACATAAAATTTGTGGTTATGTTTAGAAATCTGTATCAAGCCAGATGCACTTGGATTGCTTT
Source organism: Dolichotis patagonum (assembly GCA_004027295.1). Lineage (NCBI taxonomy): Eukaryota > Metazoa > Chordata > Mammalia > Rodentia > Caviidae > Dolichotis > Dolichotis patagonum. The sequence goes on along the minus strand of PVJX010014675.1, from coordinate 5,455 downwards.
ATTGAAAAAATAAGGCTAAGAGAAAAAGACATCCTCATCAGAATTTAGTTTGCTACATATATCATTGTTAAGATTTTGATCTAAAATGTTCCCCAAAAGTCTCATTTTCTTTGGGACAGGGTCTCATTATGTACTGCATTTCGGTTTTGAACTCATAAGGATCCTCTTACCTCAGCCTCCCAAGTGTTGGGATTACAGGTGTGACCCACCGTGACCAGATCTCATGTGCCCGGGAATGATGGGTTCATGGCTGTGCTGTATTCCCTAGTGATCTCATCCATTGATGAAATTAGTAGCTCAGTGTGCTGTTTGCTGTCTCAAGGTGCAGGATGATGGACAGTGGGTCATCAATCACGTGACCTGAAACAGTGACTTCTCTTTCCTAGCCCCTCCTCATCTTTCCTGGCTGCATGGCAGCTTTCCTCCATCATGACTCTCCACTTCACAGTCAGCCACGTTTGAACTGCACCCACTGGAAAACGTGAGGCAAATAAAACTATCCTCATTTAAGTTGTGTGGGTAAATTTTGTCCCAGTGACAGAAAAGTGACTAATAAAGTCTCAGAGCAGAAACTTTAGAATCTACATATATCTATGAGAATAGAATATTCACAGAATATAACTGCTTCTAAGTTGCATATGCATTAATGTACACATCATGTATTTTTGTGATGTGCATATATGTGTAAGAAATCTATATGTGGACAGTCTCAATCAAAAAATACATATTGCTAAGATATTATATTTTGAAAACATTATTAACATCAAGGGAATATACAATTTTATTTGTGAAATGGTGTTTTAGGGCCATGAGTGAAACTTTGACACACTTCTCCTCTACCAGCCAGATCAAGATGAGAAGATCCAAAAACAAAAATAAAACTACAAATTACATTCTCTGAAAAGAAAATAAATGGCAATTGGTGATGAGGAATTTGAGGTAAGAGCAGAAAGTCAGGATCACTGAGACTGGAGTGATCTGGGTGTCTAAGTACGATGTAGACAAAGAAAATAATATCTGTGGCAGTGAATTACTGATAATCTTTAGGGTAATAGTTTCTAAACCTCAAGTTCAAGCTATTGCAAAGTGTATGTTTGCCCCTGCTATCTCAAAACTATAATTTATTTTTATTGATCATCTATGATATAAGTGATACTGTGTTGGCTAGAAAATTGTGAGCAAACACACATGAGACACTTATGATTATGCAGTTTGCATTTTAACTGAGACATTAATTCAATCCTAACGCAAGCAATATAAAATAACTGTCAACAGTGCTGGAAATGGGAGATATAATATGCCCTGAGATATGATGTATAGTAACTATTGGCTACTATACAACTATTGACGTATAGTAACTTGTTTTCTAGCCATAGGTGATGTAAAGCAGGGAAAGGACAAGACTTACAGCCACATGACAATGAGGACAGGAAGCTGCGGTGCACAGTTGTCATGGTCAGTGGGTGCTGTGGCTTGTGTCTAGATGTCGCCCCAAAGCCTCCTGCGGTCATGCATGGAGCTTCGCAGAGGTGGCTGGATCTATGGTGTGTGATGCTGGGATTAAATGTGTGGTGCTGAGGTTAAGGGTGTGTGATTATTAAATTAGTCCATGTATTGGTTTGGCATAGTTGTGAATGTGGATAATGGGCAGCTCCCCCCACCCCCACGCCGTGTGTGGGTGGCACCACTGAAAAGGTGGGTAGCTTGGAAGCAATCAAAGGCAGATGCAGCCAGCTGTTGCTGCCTGCTGTTGACTCCTTACAAGCAGCTGCTGTTCTGGCTGCCTCGCGGCCTCCTGCCTGCTTGCCATGGACTATTTCCCCTCTGTGATCCTCTGTGCCGTGGCACTCTGCCTTGGATCCAGATGACTATGGACTGCAGACTCTACTATCTGTGGTTCACAGAGAAATGTATTTGTTTTGTGCTCTGCGTTTCTTAGTGCACCCTAAACGGTTTTTGCATAAATTACTCCTTTAAATTTAAGACATTCAGGAGGAACTTTCAGTGATGAGGCAGACTCTTTCTTCCTGTCAATTGAGTTATTTCAAGGCAAAATGTAGATATCAAAGAGAGTCAAAGGTTGCGTCCCAATAGCGCAAATTTACATTTGATTTCTTAAAGCATTTTAAATGGCAATATTTATTAAAAAAAAAGTTGAGCTCATGGGAATTAAAGCAGTAATAAAAGGAGAGAGAAGGGAAATAAATCAATTTAGAGAATCATTTCAAATTTAAAGACCGTCCTTTCTGTAAATTTAGAGGACATTCTAAATGGGAAATTCAATGAGACAGAGACAGAGAAAAAAGACAGTGAAAAATCACCACAAATAATTGGTTGATTATTTTCCTGTTGTGGAATTTAAAAAATGATACTGTCAAAGCACTAGAAGGTATTAAAGTCCCATAACTACTTTGAAAAAAGAAGTTAATAACTCATTAGCATCTTTGATAGTGATATTGTTAACATTTAAAAAAAGGAAATTTGGTATGAAGAAGCTTAATGGCCCCTGTAGAATTCAAGACTTCAATTACAAGTCATCTAAAGATACAAAAAGTTTCTGAGATATTAACAACCTGAGAAAAGTGCTTACTAACATAGCCATCTACACTTAATTAAAAAGTCATCATTTCAGTTAAATTTGTCATGTTTTGCTCAAATATCATAAAGTAGTCTGGAAGAGGACATATCATCTTTGTAGATAAAGTAAAATACTATTTAAGTGTGTAGACTGCTTTTAAAAAATTAAATTTTTTTTCATAGTTTAAAATTCCCAAGTAATATGTATATAATATTTCTGCAAAAAAATGTTTTAATTGCCTCGTGTGAAATTATTTTGCTTAAAAAGATCTGTTACAATGCTATAATTCTATTGGATGCATCTGCACTCTGGCAGTCTTACTCTATGTGTTCTTGTGTATTTTTTCTTCAAGTATGCAAGGTTAAGCTTATAGGGTAATAGTATCCTTGGGAAATTACCACAATGTACTCTGTCACTGAAACTTGCTAACTTCTAAACCCAGAGATAGGTTTTCTTTCATCTGTGATACTCCTAAGTTGATACTACAATATTTCAGCAGAAAAGAAAATAATCATGCTCACAAGTATAGGAAAATTCAATATCAAAAAACTTTAATTAATGGTCCTATTTATTATTCCAATGAAATTTCATTTCTTCATTTATTTTTTCCATTTCTAAGTCTATGTAAGTTTTATTCTAAATGCAAACATGCTGTAGTTCTACCATGCTTTTAGAATTTATAACAAGGAAGATTAATAGTTACTACTATGTTCCTATAATCTGCATTTTCTAGTCATTTTGTATGAAAAAATTTAATATTTTTAATTTTAAATGACATTATCAGGGAGACCTAAACTAATTGAGAAAATAATTAACCCTAGTGAAGTATAGGTTGTTATTTTATCTTGGTTTCATTTAGTTCCACTTCACACATAGGGCTACCATTTTCTTTCCAAATTTTTGTGTAGTCATTTAGCACACTAGAAAAACCTACTAGTTAAAAATATACAAGTTTGCTCCATCAAAAAGTGCTATGACAAGTTCTTAAAACATATTTTGGTGTGACCACAGTGTAATTCAATTTGAGTCTCTTTATTTCATCTCTGCTTTACTAAGAAGAAATCCTTAGTTTTAGTTGCTTCTATTCTACGAACAGATGTACACAGAAATGTTTCTTGAAAACAATTCTGTAGAGAACCATAATATTGCTAATCCCTAATTAGCAAGAATTTAGGCAAATGTCTTGAAATGATAGCAGGAAAATTGTACCAAAGTGTAGGGAATCCAGATTAAACTGACAGGAAATATAAGAGAAGTCTGCAGAACAGTATATTATAATTCAGCATTAAAACATTTTAGTGTGCTTAATTTTTGCAGATACAGTTTAAAAATATTTTTCTAATATGGAAACTTTTTCTTATTTTTAATAATCATCACTAATAGAATAACTTTATTTTTAGCACACACACTGTATATGATATTATAGACTATAATTAACAACCAGTTAGTTACCCACCGATGCAAATTAATATTTCTAGATTGTCATTGAACTCATATGCTTTTAACTTAAAAAATAGAAATTGTAAAGTTAGTATATTCTCCTTTTCTCTTCGACATTAATTGTGGCCTCAGACCTCTTTAAAATGAGAATTATAATTATCAAAAGACAAATTACAACAAGTTTAGCAGAGACCCTTAATGAGTTTTTCCTCACCAACCTGTAATACAGCATCTCTCAGATGTGGAACGGAACTTCCAGGCTGCCACATATTCAAACAATTTTTATGGATAGAAGACAGCCACTGCTGAATTGGCTATGGGTTTTGTTTCATTGGTATCACACTACTGTCTGCCATCTACAATTGCCTGAAGTTCAGCTGCTGTAATTAATGAGAATTTAACCACTTGTGGCATGAGTGTTCTAAATTAGACTTTCAGGTGTGTGTCTATCAAGCCATGTTGCAAGTTTCCATACACCAATTCAGATACAAAGGCATCCTCAGGCTTACACTTAATACCAGTCCACATTACATCTACCTCCTTTTGAAACAGTTTCATTTACAACCTTCTTCCAAAAGACAGAAACACACACACACACACACACACACACACACACACACACTTCTTAGATGGTTTGGAAATTATAGCTCAGGGTGGCATAATTTTTCTGATCACTGTGAAATTCTCAAATGCTTGCTTAACACTGGAGAAAGTTATCATGGTGGATTGGTAACTGGTGGTTAACTTGTGGCCTCCCCCTGAAAAGAATCAGAGTGGTGTTGAATGTGGATGGCCCACCGGAGGATTGTTGCCAAGAGAAAAAAGAGAACTGGAGAGGAAGAAGTACTATCATAGCTGTAATTTACTGTTATTGGTTCTCTGTGGTATTGTGGGTTCTGTTGCGCTTGGTTCTTGTGGAGGAGCTTGTCTGGTTTCTTTCCTGATATGAACTTGGCTGTTATCATCAGAGGAGCTCAGGACCTTGCTGTCACTGAGAATGGCTGTGATTCACTTTGGGGGAGATCCGGTCCTTACTTTCACCATTGCTTCTTGGCTCTGGAGGGGAAGATGTGTGCTGTTCAGTCTCCAGGGGGAGCTCCTCCTGCTGGCTTCCTGATATAAATTCAGCTGTTGTCATCATCAGAGTTATTTTAGGATGTCATTGTCACTGAGACTGGCTAGAGTACTTCTGGGAGTCTTGGTCCTTACTTTGAATATTGCTTCCTGGCTCCAGCACAGAACCCTGAACCTACTGGCACAGATCCTTCCCCTGCTGGTGTGGATTTTCTAGCTTCCACTGCTGACTTTGGGCCTCCCAAGCAGATTCATGAAGCAGAATTACATGAGTCATTTTCATGGGCTCTAGGCCTCCAGGTGGACTCATGGTGGGGGTCATTTTCATGGGCTCTAGGCCTCCAGGTGGACTCATGGTGGGGG